>JAKELL010000163.1:0-106970 GCA_021524915.1 Lactarius akahatsu | reverse complement strand
TGGCTTGCGGAATTTACAGTGCAGGCGCGTCGTGCTGGCGAAGTGATGCGAGGAGCGGCGCCGTGGCTGCGGTGCTCCTGACTGATCCGGCTCACGCGGCGGCCGCACGCTCGTCGTTGGCTTCGTGGGTGGGTGCGAGCGTGCAGGGACGTGGTGCCAGCCGGCGCGTGTGCGCGTGTCCACGCGCGCAACGCACGCACAGCTGTGAGGACGATGCGTTTCGCATTACTTTCCCTCGCATCCGTTTCGAATTTCTGAGCCTCCAAAGTCCGCATCAGCGTGTTTAGGCTAAACACAGGAGAATTGTTAAAGTAGGTTAAGCTACGTCATTAGCTGTATACACCACTTGTTCCAGAAAAACCAGAAAAACAACAAAACCGAACAAAACCGAAGATTGGGCAATGCCGCAACAGGGGTGTCTTCTCATCTCCGTTATCGGGGGTATCCTCGTCACTTCCACTCTTTCTATCTTCTGGCAACAGCCAATCGGCATATGGGCTGTCATTTGGTAAACCATCCTAGGGTACTCCTTCGAGTGGGGCCAAACCCATGCGCTTGGCCAGAAAGCTTGTGAACATTCCCATTGCGAGACGACACGTCGAGAGGAAGTTCATTGTTATCATCCCGCACATTGATATCCGGACTCCAGTAGCAGCTCCACAACACCCTCCCCCTCTTGCCGCGCATGTGGTGATTGTAGAGAGGTATGGACGTTCCGGAATGTAGTAGAGTAGACAATAGATCTATTTGTGAGCTAGAGAGCGTGTGCGCGGATGAGGTCTGTACAATGAGACGGAAGGCTACCGAGAGCGCGTAGCACAGGCGAATACAAAGTAACGTACGAATAACTTACCTCAGCTGTTGCGCACACTAACAGGGCAAAAGCTGGGGTACTACTACAGGAATGTAAGGGTTTATATATCTATAGCAAACTGGAACTGTATAGTAGGAAGTTTTATGCTCTGCTTCCGCAGAGCAACAATATAGTGGTTCCGCGGACGCGTATGAGGGGATCCGGGGCGTCGGGCCGGGCATCCGAACGAGTCAGGAATATCGAGACAAAACTAAGATCGAGGACTTGCGCGGGTTTGCACAATGTCCACACGAAACACAATAGGAACAATCGATAGGACAATTATAACTCACTTCAACAGTGATGTCCGCCCCTCGCCATTCTCTCGAGTCCATGTCTGACCCATACTTGATGAGGAAACGCGCGAACTCGAGCCATCCGTTACCGGATGGTGTCTCTCCACAGCAGCTTTTGTTATTGGCGTTTGTGCCGTGCTCAACTAGCAACTCCGCGACCTTGAGATGTCCACCGGCCGATGCGTCATGAAGTGGATGAGAGATCAGCATTCTCGCCTTTACAATCGCTCGGCACTCAATGAGGAAACGCGCGACCTCGCCGATGCATGATGTAATGGTGTTTTTTCGAGAGCGGTAGACGTCTGCGCGGTTCTTGACTAGCAACTTCGCGACCCCGGGGTGTCCATTGGCTGATCGTCACGAAGTGGAGACGAAAGATCAGGATCGTACCCAAGGCACACTTTGATAGATTCCAAACAAAACAAGTGTTGGACTAGCAGCTAAACATGTCGAGGTGTCCGGCAGAAGATACCAGACAACGGAGTCTAATCTTCATCCCGCCCAGCTGGGCCACACGGTTAACAAGTATAGTAAGTACTAGCTCAGGGTTTATTAGGAGTCTGTCCGGAGCCTTAAGCTTTGTTCATACCGTCCACGACCGGCATGAGCCGCATGACCGCGGATCCAAGGGCAACTGAGCTGCCATGGATGCGGCTTCTCCCGCCGCGTCTATGAAAATTGGTTGATGCCGCGCGACAGGAACTTTGAAGAGGATTGAACCGTGACGGGGCTCTCAGGAGAGGATGTCTCAGGCCTCGGGTTCGTTGTAGAAGCTGAAGCTTCATTTGTATGACGTAGGTCGGACTCAGTACAGTGCCTGTCCCCACATCAAAATCGACTGGGAAAGCAACCCGCGGCCTTACTCCTTTACCTGTGCGGCTCCCGAGTTCATTAACGTTCATTAACGTTCGCTTCCCCTGTAGAAATGCCTCATAAGAGCTCACCATAGATCTCTCTGAACTTCCGGACCCCGGCATTCTTCTTAGCCTCAGGCAAGGCCTCAGGAACGCGTTGTATCTTTTTTTTTTTTTTTTGAACTCGCGTTGTATCCAAGTTGTATCATTAGACCTTCTCTGTGGCGGTGGCCGCCACTACCATTCACTTCTGGCGGTTTTCCCAGATCCCACCCTCATTTCGGACATAAATTGGTCAGACTTTAGCCTACCCTCGCCCAATCCCGTCCCAGTCAATGGAGTTCTATTCACCTCGGCACAACCTAATGCAACCCGCGGTAATACAGTGCTCGCTTCTTGGCCACTTCTACCTCTGACCCTCGAGTTTAGTTCCGATACAGAGATGCACCATAAAAGCTCCCACCGTGTCCTTACACTGAACTCGGGCCTTCTCCTCAACCTCACGAACTTATTTTATAGTAGACGACATATCACCCCTCTAATCATGTACCATCATTGTATCTCTATCCTCTTTGTCGTTGTCGTTGTTCTTCTTGGTAGCCTTGCGAAGCCCCCCTCACCGCCTTGGGACGACATGCACATCAAGCACTCCTGGAACGCCGTCCCGAAGAACTGGGAGACCCTGGGCCGCCCGCCTTCTGGCACTACAATCGACCTTTACATCGCTCTCAGGCCTCAGCGTGAGGACGCTGTGGTCGACGCGCTTTATGATGTCAGTGAACCCGGGCATCCAAGGTACGTCCACCACATTCCTCCGCTAACGCATGTTTTCACGAGTGCCACTGCTCCGATGTAGATATCGTGCATATCTGACTAGGGAACAGGTGGGACTGACCTCGTCATACCGCATCCAGAAACGCTCGAGCTCGTGAATTCTTGGCTCGAACACCAAGGCATATCCTCCTCGTCCATTTCTATGACGCACGGCGGCAATACACTGATGCTCAAAGCCGTGTCCGTGACCCAGGCCAACACTCTCCTCGGCGGCATCGTACCAGCTCTACCGGCACGTCGAGAGGGGGCGAGACCATTATCCGCACTGTCGGTTATTCGCTCCCCGTGGCGCTGCACTGGCACGTGTGGACTGTAGCGCCTACGACGTCCTTTGTCTCCCTGCGCACGCAATGGCAGGCACTGCGGAATCGCTCTGACAGGGCAGCAGTGAAGTCGACATCGGGAGGGCCTGCGACGATGCTATCGAGCCGCGCAAAAGTCAATCCCGTCACGCCATCGTTCCTGCGCTGGCTGTACGACACGGAAGCGTATACACCCAATACTCGGGGCGAGAATGTGCTCGGGATCGCGGGATTCTTAGGGGAATATCCAAGCCAGGCGGACCTGGGGGCGTTCATGCGCAAATACCTCTCCGAAGCAGAAGATGCGACGTTCAACGTCGTAGAGGTCAACGGCGGGGTGTACGACCCGACCCACCCACACGAAGAGGCAAACATGGTCATCCAATACGCTGAGGCCATGGCGTATCCAACCCCTCACATTTTCTACAACACCGGCCAAGGGCCGTCGGGCATGGATGGCGATTTCGTGTCCTGGCTGGAATACATCCTCGACCAGGAGAACATCCCTCAGACCATCAGCATATCGTACAGCATTGAAGAGCGTTTCCTCTCGAGGGATATGCGACCCATGTGTGCGATCAGATTGCGAAGCTCGGTGTACGTGGCGTCAGCGTCCTCCAGTCGAGTGGTAACGACGGCATCGGCCTAGGGACCTGCCTGAGAGACGATGGCCACCGTCCGGTTCATGCCCACGTTTCCCGGAAACCTGTACGTGTGGCGAATTTTCTCGGATTGGAAGTAGTACACGAGTGCGGGTCCAGGAAGCTCACCGCATCGCCACGCCTTTTGCAGGTCCCTATATTACCGTCGTCGGGCGGAACGACGGACTACGAGCCGGAGGGTCGCAGCGGAATTCTCCGGCGGCGGCTTCTCGGACTACTTTGAGCGCCCGACGTACCAGGAGGAGGCCGCGTCCACATTCCTCCAGGACCTCGGGAACCGGTATCAAGGCCTTTACAAGTGTGTTCGCTTCTGTGACCTCGTCTACCCCATTCGTATTTTGTACTTGGTACAGCCCTTCTGGCCGCGGCATCCCCGACATCGCCCGCGCAGGCCGTCGGATTCCGGATCTTCTTAAACGGCAACGAGCATGAGGCGAGCGGTACGAGTTTAGCGACGCCCGTGCGTCTGTCTCTCCTCCCTCCTCCTATTTGGGTCGTCCGTCCTTGACCTGACTGCCAATTTACAGGTTGTGGCGGGCATATCTCGCTGCTTAATGACTGGCTGATTTTGACAGGTCAGGGCCCTCTCGGCTTCCTCAACCCTGGCTGTACGGAAGGGGCTCCCAGGGTCTCACCGATATCACAGAGGGCTCGAATACGGGCTGCAACATGGATGGATTCTCCGCCATCGTTGGATGGGACCCTGTGCGTTCCACCAGACTTGATACTTCTTCACTTTCGATGTTGGATGACCCCGGGCTACGCAGGTCACGGGTCTCGGGACACCTCGCTTCCGCAGAATGCTGGAGCAGCTATTTGAGATGAATGATCGCCACAATTAGAACAGTAAACGCGGGTCGCGCGCTGCTTGTGACGGCGCACGGCGCAGTCACCAAGGCTAAGTAGGAATACTTGACCGATGAGGTACAAGTGGAGACGAAAGTAGCTAGAAGCACAACATCAATGCCATCGCAGATGCAGCAAAGTAGATGCATCATACTGACTTTGACCTGATTTCCTGGCACACCACGTGACCCGATTTGCCGATTGTAAAGCCCAGCAGGAGCGGGGAGATGTCCTATTGGGCAGTACTGTATATACAACGCAAGATGGAAGTTACAGGTGATATTGCATGTTGTTAAGTTGCTACATAGGGTAAGCCTAAGTTCGTGTCGCAGCTACACGTCTTACGCGGGCTGCATGGAATAAGGCGCGTGCTGCTGAGCAGACTCGCATCGTAGGGAGGTCTGTTTTGGTATTTCGTTCCTCCTTCAGATAGACCCGCGCCTCAAAAGGTCTTACGAGTAGCACGCTCGATGTCCGAGCCAAAACAAAAATACAAGGATGACAGTGCGGAGACCGATTCCAGGACACTTCAATGCCGATTCGACCGTGGGCGCCGGCCCGATACCGGCGTCGTCCTCCCATCGCCGCTGGCGCCACGCACGGTCGCGCTCACGATGTGCGTCTCCCACCTCGAGCCGATTAAACACGTCTGCATAGCCGCCGTGCAATTGTGCTCGGCGTCGCAGTGGCGCTCTCTGCGCGCTCGCGCTGCTTGCGCCGCACAAGGGCCAGCGCGCGTTCTCGCTCGGCTGGACTCACGTGCCAGGCGCCCTTCACGTGAGGCGGACGACGCGGCCGGTTGCGGCTGCTGAGGCGGAGGCTGAGGCGGCTGTGGGTGGCGGCTGCGCGGTGGGTGGTATCGGGGTGGGGTGGTGGTAACGATGGCGTCGTGCGGGAGGGCCGCATGAGGTGCGAGGGGATCGAGGCGAGCGGGTCAGCTCGGACTTGACGCGCCAGATCGCGCTGTCTGTGCGGACGGTAACACGGCATAATTCAGATGGCCACTCTCGCGATACAACAAAATAGGGAGAGGGAGGGAGGCGCACCTTCGCGCTGCGGCCGTTTTGTCGTTGTCGTTTTCTTTGGGGGTGGATGACGACGAGTACCATGGATTGAGTGTCCTGCTTGGTCGGGGCGAGCGCGACGCCGCGGTCCGCATCGGTCACTGCAGGTTTGGACTTCGAGGCCCGCGCTGCGAGGGCCGCAGTGTGCTCCTCGAGGTCGGCGAAGAGGTTGATATGGCCATTTGACAGGGTGATGGAAGAAGACCCTGACCCTGATGCGACGGGCGGCGCAGGGCACTCAGCATCTCCATCGCCTGGCGGTGGGGGAGTGTGGTGAGTAATGCCAGCGCGCGAACGTAGCGCATCCAGACGAGATTCGGCGTCCTGCAGGGAGTTGTGATCATCACGGGTATAGAGTAGACGTAGACGTACGGCTACGAGTGCTCGATCAGTGTCTTCTGTCTGCTTGAGTTTTGCGGCTTCTTCATCACGACGGACCCGCTCGATGTTGTCGAGCGATACGGGTGATACGATTTGTGGTGAGCGATGTTTAAGTTTGCCCATCGTTAGTGAGACGAGGAAGGGAGTGACAGAAGGTCTCGAAAGGGTTGTGTGGTTCCGGGGTCCTGCCACATCAGCATGAAGTATTACCACGTAACCTTGCACAGCTCAACGTTGTAATATTTCTTTCTAAACGCCCTGTCGCTCTTCCCTTTCTAGTCGGTCGCAGGCATGGACCCGCATGAGGAGCTCTCACTCCTGGACAAGATCGGACGCTGTTGCACCTGCAACACTCAAGAGTTTCGATGCTTTCCCCAAACTCCCATCGACATATCGTACCCGCTCAAGCGAGCGCGGTTTCCTCACCCTCTTTATTGCCTTCATTGCTCTTCTTCTCGTCGCGAATGATATTGGCGAGTTCGTATGGGGCTGGCCAGATTACGAGTTTGGCGTGGATCACACCCCCGCAAGTTATTTGGACGTCAATGTCGATTTGATTGTCAATATGCCCTGCAGATGTGCGTATTATGCCTCCCTGCGCGACCTCAGGATGCTGACTGTATTCCTAGACTTGACGGTCGACCTGCGTGACGTTGTTGGTGACAGATTATACCTCAGCAAGGGATTCCACGGACGGCGATATGTAGCATATACTTCTTCGACACTCCAACTAACTTCTTGATTCCTGTACAGACCCTGTTTGACATCGGACAGGCCACCACACTCAAGTGAGTCGCTACAGAAATTCGGTTGGACCGGTCTCATATATTCTAATTAGAGAACACGCCGAGGACCCTCACCGCACGGCAAGCAATTGCCGAGTCCCGCAAGTCGCGTGGTTTCTTGCACTCTTCCGCCGCTCCCAAGATTTGTACAAACCTACCTACAATCATGTTCGAGACGGCAGTGCGTGCCGTATTATGGCTCGCTTGCCGTCAAGAGGAATTAGTGGTGCGCCTCCATGTGATTCAAATGCGACCCTCATCAATGCGTCCTTGATCAGCAAACCTCCACATCACTACACTCGGCCATGGCTATAGTAGTCCCTTCATGTTGACCACAGCCGTATGTTCTCATTCCCCTCTTGTTGAGCTCGTTTTGATAGGCTTCACAGTTATGAACCTGTCACACGTTATCACGGAATTCTCTTTCGGAAAGCATTTCCCAGAGATCACTTCAACCTCTCGACAATTCATTTGAAATCACTCACGATGGTGCGTCGCTCTCTTCCCGAGAACCCAGCCGCTGATGTCCCTACAGAATTTGTCGCGTATCAATATTACCTCCGTGTCGTCCCAACAACCTATGTTGCCCCACGCACTGCGCCTTTACATACAAATCAGTATAGTGTCACACACTATGAACGGAAGCTCAGCCCCCATTCGGGTGTCCCGGGGATCTTCTTCAAGTTTGATATTGAACCTGTCCGGTCTCACCCTCATCCAGCGCACTACCACACTCGCCCAATTCTTCATCCGGTGCGCCACCCTTCTTCCATTTACATCCTTTCGCTGTCTCATATCCGTACCATAGTTGTGTCGGCGTTATCGGTGGCATATTCGTCTGCGCATCGTGGGGCCTCCGCGCAACAGACCGGGTGATATTGGCCGTCGCAGGGCCAGACGACACGGGTAGCATCGCACCGACGCCCGATTCCTCACGAGGCGGCCTACGGAGTAAATGGACTGGCGGGGCCCTCCGCGCGCGCCCGAGCAACGCATCGCTGCGCCCAAGCGGCTGGGCAGAGGGCGGATCGCCCTACGGCTCGACCTACAGCGGGGTCTCGAGCTATGCCAGCTCTCCCGCGGGCTCGCCGATGCCGTACTCCCCCTACTCGCCTGCCACGGTACCGCCTCCACTCTCTGGCCGCACGCCATCCGGCGGCTACCCCGGCCCGCCGTCCGGGCTCGGGCTCTCCCCTGGCCCGCCAGGCGGTCCCATTGGTGGTGGCTTGCGCACGCCGGCGACGGCGGCTACGCTAGGCTCGCCAGCGCCGGGACTTGGTACGCCAGGACTTGGTACACCTGCCTTTGGCTACTTCCCACCTACGCCGCGCTCGCCGTTGAGTGGCTTTGCGGCCCCGCCGCCGCCGCCGAGGGACACGGGGAAGAAGGATGACTAGGTCGGGGCGGGGGTCATAGTTGAGCCATGTATGTTGTACTTGGAGCGAGTGTGACGTTCTTGTCGTTTCCCACCCAAAAACTAGATTTTCAGTCTTGTCGTGATGAAGCCATAGTATTTTTTTTTTTTTGGAAAGTGCTTTTATTCTTTCCTAGTACTTATTTCGAGTTCGGACTCGATCACCCTTTCGACAGCAATGGTAGGCCCGGGATTGCCAACTGGCGAGAGTCGGTGTTGGACAATCACCAACTGGTGCGAGTTGCCAGGAAGATCGCCTACGGAACCTCGGACTAGCAGTCCCACAGATATTAATCATCACCGACGACATACAGAGACTACTACCGTTCAGAGTATTCCTACTGTAGTCCTTGGTGACTGCGACATTCGAGGCCTATCACCAAGCCTATCACGCCCGCGACCGGCGACTGACCGGCGCCTAGTCCCATCGGACCTTGTCGGACCTCGGATTTGGTTCCGCCTGACGAACGCTGCGATCGATTGCAACCAGCAGCCCTCACCGAACTCGACTACGGCCAACTATGTCTTCCCCGAACCTTCAGTTGATTCGCGATGCGTTGGATAATTATGCCGACCAAATGAAGATAGATCTGCAGGATAATCCGTTCGCCGAAGAGATAAGCGGCTGTGACTCTCCTGGTGCCGTCCTTCAGCTACTCGAAAGGAACAGGGACGAGTTCAAGGAGTATCGGGACAAGAATCGGAAGTTCATCGATTGCCTTAACCCGATTGTCTCATTCGTTCATGCCTTCTCCGGAATTCTTGGTGAGGCAACTAGTCTGGTGAGCCGCAAGCGATCGTCACGTTTTTTTTTAAAACTTTCTCCACCAGATTCCGTTCCAACCTGCAAAGTTGGTCTTCGTCGGGATCAATGTCCTCTTCACCGTGCGTGTTTTCTGACGTTTGTATCGACGGGCCACCCCTCTGATATCCGATCACATCAGGCGGCCGAAGGAGTCAGCGCGAGCTATGACGCTCTCCTTGAACTCTTTGAATGCATCGGAAACTTCCTCAAACGCCTCGAAATTTATACCCAGATCACTTTGGGCTCTTCGATGACGGAGATAATCGTGAAGATAATGATCGAATTACTTTCTATCCTTTCGCAGGCGAAGAAACAAATTAAGCAAGGGCGATTCAGTAAGCGCTTCCTTACCACGTATATTGGTTCTTGTTCTTTAAATCAATACAGAGAAATTCGCAAAGAAGTTGTTGGGGGACAGCGAGATCGAAAGCATACTGCGTAGATTGGATCGGCTCACGCAGGACGAGGCTCGCATGACAGATGCGCACATCTTGGAGGTTGTCCATGGTCTTATGAAAAATATGAAAGTAGTTATGGATGGTGAGTGGGATCCCTTGGTTGATTCAGAACATATGATCAGACTGTCATCTATGTAGGTGGTGAGGCATCAACCAGTGAGATTCGAAAGACTCTCGGTATGTCCAAACTATTCCGGGGTGGTACCGTATCCTGCGCTCATGAACGTATCCCAGTTATCATGCAGGATGTAGTAAACGAAATCAACAAAATGAGCCGTGTGTTTTCTCATTTACCTTACATGGTTCCAAAGGGTGAACTCGTCTTACAGGCAATCGTTTGCACGAGAACTCTAGAAGTTGGCTTTCTCCCCCAGACCCGTCGGAAAATCAAGTGATTGCACGCAGAGATATTCACGATGGATCGGCGGTGTGGTTTACCCGAGGCAACATCTTCAAGGAGTGGAACGCGAAGGGTTGTCTTCTGTGGATTCTTGGTAATCGTACGCGAGCCCAAAATCTTCCTTTCGTTTCTGGCGGCTGACAGCAGCCCATTGCTGTAGCGGGATCAGGAAAGAGCGTTTTGTGGTAGGTGCCGCATCCGTTTACTTCATCTAGCTCTATTCATATTGGCAACAGTTCCACCATCATCGAAGAGTCAATGGCCCTACGTGACGCGGGATTGGGCTTGACAGCTTATTACTACTTTGACTTCAGAAACACGACAAAGCAGGACGTCCGTGGTCTACTGTCGTCCCTTCTCGTGCAGCTCTGCGCCAAATCAGACTCTTGCTACAGAATCCTCTCTTACCTTTTTTTCAGCTACGACAATGGATCGCGGTTGCCAGATGATAAAGCGCTTGTCCAATGCCTGAAGGACATGCTACAGCTCCCTAAACAGCCGGCGATTTATCTCGTCATAGATGCTCTCGACGAGTGTCCCAACACCTCTGGAGTAGTGTCTCCACGCGAACGGGTCCTCGAGTTCATAAAGAACCTTATCGAATTACCCGTTTCCAATCTTCGCGTCTGTGTGACCAGTCGCCCCGAGGCCGATATCCTGGATACTCTTGCACCTTTGGCATCTCATACGGTTTCTCTTCATGACGAAGACGGTCAAAAGCAGGAAATGATCGAGTATGTCACCTCTGTTGTTCAGTCGCGAAAATGGAGTGCAGAGGATAAGAAACTGGTTGTCGATACGATCTCTGAGAGGGCCGATGGGATGTAAGTAATCGTTATTAGTCACGGCTACTAGACCTCAACTATTTCTCATTTGACCATAGGTTCCAATGGGTTATTTGCCAACTGGAAGCATTGCGTCGCCGCATTCCAGGGACGATTGCGCGGGCCCTGAAGGAGTTGCCTCGGACCTTGGATGAAACGTATGAGCGGATCCTGCTAGGAATCGACGAGGACAATCAAGTATACGCCCACTGCCTATTTCAGTGCCTCTGCGTCTCCGTCCGCCCACTTCGCCTTGCAGAGCTCGCAGAGGTCCTTGTCGTTCTATTAGACACCGGACGCGATTCAGGGGACCACATAGATTGGCGCTCCGAAGATGCACAGAATGCCTTGATATCAGCCTGTTCCAGTCTAATCACTGTCATCAACGTCGATGGTTTCCCGGTCGTTCAATTTACCCATTTCACCGTCAGGGAATTTCTGACGTCCGACCGTCTTGCCAATGCGGGCAAGCGTCTCTCTCGCTATCATATCCTTCTTCATCCTGCACACAATGCTCTTGCGCGAGTCTCCCTTAACGTCTTATTTAACCTTGATGGTCAAGTCGACAAGAGTGCAGTGAAGGAACATCCACTTGCTATCTACGCGGCTCGGCACTGGATCGACCATGCCAAATTTGAGGGCGAGTCACCGAGTATCCAGGATCTCATGAAGCGTCTCTTTGACCAGAACGCGCCACACTTTGCGGCATGGATCTGGATGTACGACTTTGATCATCCTTGGGAAAAACAAATGGCAACGACGCGCCCAAATAAACCAGGGGCATCTCCAATATACTATGCTTCACTCTGTGGTTTACCCTGCATTGTAGAACACCTCGCAGTCACCCGTCCAGGGGATGTCAATGCTAGGGGCGGTCATTACGTGACCCCCTTGTATGCCTCGCTTGCCAACCGAGAATTTGATACTTCTCGTGCATTACTTCGGCATGGTGCGGACATCAATGCACCGGGTATGAACGGGTTCAGTCCATTGCACAGCGCGTCATTAGGCGGTGATCGTGACGCGGTGCAGTTATTACTCGAGCACCAAGCAGACATCAACGTCAAGAAGTACACGAAGGAGGGCGCTTACACCTTGGCCTTCACGCCGTTGTATTTTTCGGCGTTGGCTGGTCAACTGGAGGTCTGCCGGTTACTACTTGAGCGCGGAGCTGACATAGATGCGCAGAAACAAGGCGCTGAGTCTCCTTTGGAAGCAACATCACGGGGTGGGCATTCTCATGTCACGAAACTTTTGCTTGACAGTGGTGTATCCGATTTCCCTGATCGCAAAAACGAAACTGCGTTGATGACAGCATCAGCACGCGGACACGCGGAAGTTGTGCGCGTTTTGATCGAGAGCGACGCAGATGTAGCTTCCCGCGAATTCGATATATCGGTATCATTGTGGCTGGCATCAATGAATGGCAGACTCCGTGTCATTCAAGTCTTACTCGATCACGGCGCTGACCCAAATGGACCGCAGCGGGGAGTAAACTTCGACCCTCCATTGCATGAGGCATCAAAAGTGGGGCTCCTCGACACCGTTCAATTGCTAATCCAACGCGGTTCAGCCCTGGATAAGACGAACCGTGACCAAGAAACGCCACTACACCTGGCGTTGTGCAAAGGAAACTTCAACGTTGCGTGCTTCTTAATCGAGCATGGCGCCAATCTCATGTCCAAAGATCGGACCGGCCTTACTCCGTTGCACCACGCATCACGACATGGAGCTCTCGATCTCATGGAAATATTACTTAAAGGCGGCGAAGACGTCAATGTGCGAGATGCACGCCAGGTCACTCCCTTGCACCTCGCGTCGCACCATGGGAAGCTCGACGCTGTTGGTTTCCTCATCGAGCGTGGAGCAGATATGAATGTCTTGGATACTTATATTGGGTCTCCACTTCATCTCGCGTCGATCTATGGTCATCTCGAGGTCGCGGCGTTGCTGGTTGGGCACGGCGCAGACGTCAATACGCAAAACACACTCCAGGAAACACCGCTACATTCCGCATCGGCCTATGGTCGTCTCGAGGTCACAGAGTTGTTGGTTGGGCACGGCGCAGATGTCAATAGGCAAAACAACTCCCAGGAAACACCGCTACATTGCGCATTAGATAAAGGAAAGCTCGATATCGCGCGTTTTCTCATCAAGCGTGGCTCAAATGTGGGCTCAAGAGATCGGAATGGGAAGACACCTTTACACGCAGCGGCAGAAAGGGGTTACCTAGATATTGTGGAGATGTTACTGGAGACGGGGGCGGATATCGACGCGCGGGATAAACGGGACAGCTCTCCCTTCGACTTGGCGCCTCGCTTCTGGCAGTGGGAAATCACATGGCCTCTGGCCAAGCGCTTCGGCCCGCCCGAACCTGTCAATCCTTGGCACGGGAACCGCAAAACCTCGTTGCACGTAGCGTCGGAAGAAGGAAAATTGGAGATTGTACGCCTTCTGATTGATCGCGGTGAGGACGTGAATTGTCGTGACGGGCAAGGTCACACTCCGCTAGACCTGTCGTCTCAGTCCGAACACCTCGATGTCGCCCGGTTGTTACTTGACCGTGGTGCTGACGTCGACACGACATGTCAGAATCGCCTCACTGCATTACACAACGCGGCGTCTCAGGGGTACTTCGAGATAGTGCAGCTGCTAATCGAACGAGGTGCCAACGTCAATGCTGTTGGCCATCACGGCTTTACACCACTCCAAGGAGCGCGGTTGAATAAGAGGAATAAGGTCATACAATTATTGGTAGAACATGGCGCGACTTGAATGGAATCGTACTTTCTGGACTACACAACTCTTGGATTTCCAAGTCATGTTTTATCCTTGACACGCGTTACACAACCGATGATTGATAAGCACTGATACTACTTTTCAATTATCATCGATCTCTGCGACGGCACTCGGCGTTCGGGACATAACATTGGTTTTAAAGAATCGGGAAAAGTAAAGCTCGGTGCCCAGGCGACAAGAGCAAACGAGTTGCGCAAATGGAAGCGTTCTCCTTCCTGCCCAGTAACTGTGCAGTCCGCCAACAAGTCGTTGAACCAGTTAGGGTGTGGATTAACGTGTTGCGGCTTTAGAAGACGAGAAGTGTTGAGTACCCTATGTCCGACACGTACTGAACATTGTTGTTCGCCCCCGAGCCGGGATTTCTGGATCGTACCCACCTCCGTTGACAGTGACGACGTTGCAGGTCGCGGCGGTCCCATCGATGTGAAATTCATCCGCAGGTCACCCGGGCTCGGGTATTGCCCGAGGAAGCCCCCAATCCCGAGTCTATTCAGACCCGCTGCGGCGGGAATGTAGCCCATTGTCTTGTACAGCGAACGCAGGTATGACGGTGTGACGTCTACGTCAGCACCGCTGCTTCTCCGCTTATGCACTTGAGTGACGTCTGCGACGAGATACGTGCCGAGCCGAAGTGCGTCGTCAAGGTGATGATTTTCAAGTGTGCGTGTAGCCCCGCCGGGGACCCGTAGCCAATCGTACGGGGAACCGTGGAATCCGCCGCGGGGTGCTGGTAAGATGTGCCGAGGAGATCGTTAGCTTGGGACACCCACACACCGCCGACAGTCAGCCAGCTGCCGCCGTGAGTCATCGAGATCATTGAGGATGGCACACCGTGCTGCTGCTTAAGCCAGGAATTGGCGAGCTCAAAGGTGTCTGGGTGCGACGCGACCA
Source organism: Lactarius akahatsu (assembly GCA_021524915.1). Taxonomy (NCBI): domain Eukaryota; kingdom Fungi; phylum Basidiomycota; class Agaricomycetes; order Russulales; family Russulaceae; genus Lactarius; species Lactarius akahatsu. Next base: position 92,502 of record JAKELL010000163.1, on the reverse strand, counting down.
TCTCAGCGGCCCGCTCCTCAGACAAGTGTGTCTTATTCTGCAACTGCGCAACGGTACGCGTCCGTGAACAGACTAGTAGACGACGCAGTTTTTTCAATAGACGAGGCCGCTGACCTCGAGGAGGGCATCAGCCAAGGCGCCCTCACGTTGGGACTTGAGCGCTAAGTGGAGGTCGGTCGTGGCAACAGCGGGAGAGTGGCCCAGAATTTCCCAATTTCTGGGACGATATCCCACGCGTGCTTCACGCGCATACTGCCCCAATGTGGTGGGAGGGATGTCGCGACGGCGTAGAACCCTGCGAAGAGGGTAGAAAGCACAAGGAACAGTGGCAGCGCATGATCACTAGAGGCTAGCGGGATGGTGCTACGATACAACGAGCATCCGAATCAAGGTGTCCGGAAGGTCCTAAAACCTAGAACGCTGGAAGCCCACTTGAGATGCAAAGCTCACACGGTGTGTCTCCCCAGGGTTGAGTTGAAGTCGGGGCAAAAATATCAGAATGGAGATGGGAAGCCACGGAGCCACCTAGATATTGTTGACCTTCGACCATCATTTGTGTAACTTTTCAAGCGTTTGACTCTTCACGTTGTTTCGCCGAGTTGTTTGCGCGCTCATCACCAGCCCGAGCCGCCAGACTGTTTTCTCTGCAAGGGCTTCTAGTCGGAGTAGTCTGCGTGAAGGGGGGGTCTACGGCGATTTAAAACAAGTACAGTAACGTGAGATCAATGTTGGGCGTGCATTTGGGTTTGATATTACTAAGCGATAAATATGTACGTCTTCGCAAACTGCCGAATGGCGACCTTCAGCGCTTCAGCCCCAGTGAAAACCTGCGCCGAGAATAACTGAGTGATTCTGGGACTACCTGAGCATGACTGAGACTAGCTGACAATTTGCAGTCCAAATCTGAGTCTAAGTTTACTGTACTAGCTCAATACCATTGTTTTTGTCGAGATGTCATTGTCATGGGCATGTATATTTATTTTCCTATTTTTCTGTATTTTTGCGGAATTATTTAAGGAAGATATAAAGCGCCAAAGTATGAGACTTTGTTAGTCACATGTTGCCATCATGTGCACCTCTACACACATGACCCTGAAATAGTTGCACCCTTAATGGGACAACCCAATCTGGTCACATTTCCATATATGCATGGACTCATTTGATTGGTAGATAAGAATGGAACCTTCTAGATAGCTCTAGAACACACTTAGTAGTTTACACTTACTCACTGTACCTAGCTTTACTCAGCAAGATAAGGCATCACATCAGCGCTATGACTCATGTATCAGTCAGCACAATAGATAGCACTATTAATAGACACGATGCATCAGCCTCTGAGTCATGAGGTCTTACAATACACTTAGTAATAGTGTTTAGACTCAGATTCAAGCACAGCTCCTGTAGTGTATATAAACCTGCCTGTAGCGTCCTGAGTGGAACCAACTTGTCCTCTTGGTTTCCACTCAGGTGTGTCTCAATCTGTATCTCCTTACTCTTCCAATCTAACTTGTCCTCTTGGTTTCCACTCAGCCTACTACTGCGTGACACCACAAATTGTGATCTTGCATAAAGACCACCTTGACCTTTGCATGCTCTGCAGTAACTGTAGGTTTGGCATGTGATTTATCTCCATGTTAGGCTTGAGTTCTGAAGGCCCGACAGTTCACTCAACCCTCTCAACTTGAGCTTAGCATAGTGAGGTGTCATACTGCTACATTAGGACAAGTTCCCTTCATACTCCTGAGCTCTCATCGCTCACCAGTCCCTTTACTATTCTTCTAGGTGGTTGACGACCATCAGTCCTTTGTGTTATCTACCTCCCTCTTTGCCTGGGGAAGTCCATAAGCAGAGTCTGTGCATTTGTGGTACAACTGTAGTGTCTGTAAAACTGGCATACATTGTGCTTGCCTTTATTGGGTCTATCTGGTCATCAGTAGATGCCTCTGGGTACTGGCTGCAGAACTGGTCACCATGCCAGATAAGCTGCAGTTAGACATTGAGCCAGCCAGGCCTAGCCTGCAACAGCTGTATGCATGTTGATAAGTGACCCTTGCGCACTTAGCGGCTCAAAGGACAATCAGATATGGACTTATGTAGATTAGATTATTATGATCACACAATCTTGGACTTATTGTATTTCCTTATCTATGACATCACTGTACACTATGACATCATAGGATCCGGACTTTGCGTTGTACTCAACGCCCTTGTAGTTTCCCTTTGTTCTATCCTTATTATGATGTCAGTATGATATCATTAGTCTAGATTCTCCTTGTTCTTTTGTTCCTTGTTCTCAGAACGTCCACTCCTTTGTCCGTCTGTAGAACAATGTCTCTTGTACTTACTGTGACGCCATGTTACCACCGTCACTCTGTATTTTGTATAAGTAGTGCAGCTTGTACACTCCTGGTCCACATCAGTTCTCATCTGTTGTGTGCCAGGTATGTCTCCTTCCTTGTAATAACATCAGTTCTCATCTGTTGTGTGCCAGACTTCACATCTGCTTCACTTGCAAAACTTACTCTGTTGCTGCTTCCAGCTTACTCTGATATCTCACCACAGTCTCCTTCTGCCACTGTGAGTATCACCTTCATGTATGCTGTTCATCAATGCATACCAACCAGAAAAGTTTGAGAGCGCTTTGGCATGAGAGGCAGCCAATAGGTCAAGAAGACTGAGGCAGATAGCCTTGTAGCTCTACACATCACCCTACCCGTTCCCGAGTCTTCTGTTATCGCTGCAGCCTCGCACAGTGTGAAACAATCACTGTGTATTGGTCTTGCTTGATTAGATTCTCCAATCACCTTCGAGTTAGCATTGCACGCTCATCGTATCCCATCATCTAAACCCACCTTTACACACCTTCAAACTACCTTGCATATTGCGAACATTCACACCTGTCTTCACCATCTCTTTAGGAGGAGACAAGCTTCTATCACACCCCCCCCTACTCAAGCCTCTGCTTTGGCATCGCTTCACATACACCTGGACACCCAGTCTGAACAAGATCAGATCCAATCACCAGTGTACGCATCACCACCCCCCACCACCTCCACGGAATCTTTCCACTCTGCCCACTCCTCCTCCCAAGCAACACTCACCCAGTCAGGTGAAAGCTTCATTGACAAAGACAGTGTCAACATCTGTTACCAGGGATTCCAGTTAGAACTGCCCCCTCATAACCTTGCTGAGCAATACATGCAGGCAATCTATCACAACCCAGAGTACCGTTATGGCCTGCTAGAACTCTATGGGCTAGAGATCCCTGTCCTCAGTACCAACTTTACTGTCCCACAGCTCATCGCAATTGCTGCAAACCTCATCCCCTGTCTCGAAACACCTCCTCACCCCCTCATCTCCCACGTAAGGGAAGACAAAGAAGGTGGCTCCCAAGAAAGGGAGACAGACAGCTTGTCTAGCACAAGCTCAGTATCCCAGCGGAGTTTGCTCAAAATTCACCCTCCCTCCCCAAGTGAGAAAAAGAGTTCATCTCACAAATCCAGGACTGGGATGACATCTCCCCTGATGAACAACTTTGTTTACTCGAAGATTTCAACAGGGCGAACAAGGAAGCAGATAAACTAGAGAGACAGAAACAGCTGAAAGCAATGTCACAACCTTCCAGCTCCACTTTACCACACACTGTGCCACCATCGCTGGCGCCCCCTCTCACCATCCAGGACTGCCTGGACCTCATAAACCACCTTGGTATCACTGTCGGTAACCTAGCACAACAAGTCACAGCCCTGACAGCACAGGTGGCCTCAGCAACCACCACTTGCCCCGGAAATGGGAGAAACAAGGAAATAGTGGCCCGACCCAAAGCTTGGGATGGGAAAGGCTCCTCTTCGGATGCCTGTCATTTCCTTGCTGCTTTCCATAACTGGGCAGGATCACTTGGGGATGCCATGAACACGTGGCACACAGCGGATAGCAAGTGGTACATGGACGAACATAGATGGATTGCCATGGCACTTAACTTGATGGAAGGGGACACAAAGACCTGGGCACTCCCATACCTAGAGTCTGCCAACCAAGGGACTCCACCCTTTGGTGGAAGTTTGTCAGACTTTGTTAAGGAGTTTAACCACAGGTTTAGCCCCCTGGATGTCCAAGACACAGCTTGGGAAGAGCTGAAAAAGACAAGACAAGGAAAAAAGACAGTTGCAAAATATGCTTCAGTATTCGAGCAGTACTCTGGACAAACTGGGTGGTCAGCCATTGACCTCCACACCTGTTTCTACGATGGTCTCACAGATGAGATCAAGGACCTCCTCACCATCACTGATAAGCCCCATGCCATCTATGATGAGCTCAAGCAGAGTGTGCAAGTCATTGATCAATGACTGAGCCAACACCAGGGTGAGAAGAAAGGGAAATCTTCATCGTCACATACCACCTTGTCCCCCAACCCAGATGCCATGCAAGTTGATGCCACGTGTCAGCAAGGCAATAGAGGGAAGGAGGAGTTCTTCAAAACTTGGGGCAAATTTCAGGCATGGATGAGAGGAAAGTGTTACGGGTGTGGATTGAAAGACCACACAAAGAAAGATGGAAACCATGAGCACAACGTGTGCAACTGGTGCCAGAAGGTAGGGCACTGAGCACCCATCTGCCAGCACAAAAGAATGGGGAAGCCTGCCATAGCAAAAGCTGTGGCAACAACAGACTCCCCTAGTCCACCATCCTTGTCCAATACTGCGGCAGTGGCCGCCACAAGTACTTCCCCCACCCAGACATCACAGGCAGATGTGGTGAAGTTGTTGGGAATTTTGGAAAAGCAGCAGGAACAGCTAGATGTGTTCAAGGCAGCTTTTTAGATCAGGGGTTGCATATAGCTGTGACTGGCCCCCTTATAGTAGACAACTTGGCTTCATGTAGTTGTAACACATGTTCACACTCTTGCCTTGTTTTGAACTTATCTTCTGTAATTCATATGACTCATGCCTGTAAGTTAGATAGTAGTGTTGGTTCAGTTTCTTGTTCTTCTGATTTGTTTACATCTACATCTGCCTTGGAGATGAACAATAGTAGTGTTCCTTTTGCTCCACCTTCTTCAGAAGCAATGCTGCACGTGATGATTTCTGATGCAGCACTGTCTTCTACTATTATTCCTGAAACAAAAGACAAAAAATCACATTTTCATATCTCTGTATATTTAAAAGGACGTCATTGTACTGTAAAAGTAGCAGCAATGGTAGACTCTGGGGCAACTTCATTGTTCCTGGACAAAAAGTATGCTGACCACTACAAGATGTTGCAGGTTCCTCTTGTGAGCCCCATCACTCTATATAACATAGATGGGACTCTCAACGAAGCCGGTAGCATCACCCATAAAGTCAGACTTACTCTGAAAGTTGGCCCCAGTGAAGAAAATCACAACTTCCTTGTCACTTCACTTGGCCCAGAGAATGTTGTTTTGGGACTACCATGACTCAGACAAAGGAACCCACAAATAGATTGGCAGGAAGGCACTATGCACCTCAACTCAACCGCTGAAATAGTGCAACCAGAGTTGGAGGTAGAGGTGACGCGCATTATGGCGAACCGGATAGAACACCACCGTCTCCTTGTGGAGAAAGTGCTAGACATGTTCCAAGACGAAGTTTTTTGTTTGGCAGGTTTTACATACTCTCAGCAGATTGCCGAGAAAGCCACTGCCTCCAAACCCAAGAAAACCTTTGAAGAAATGGTACCAAAGCACTATAGAGACTTTGCAAAAGTTTTCTCTGAGGAGGAATCTCAGAGGCTCCCTGAGCATCAACCATGGGATCACGCTATAGACCTAGAACCAGATGCCATTAAACACTGGAGGGTCAAAACATATCCCATGTCTCCAAGTGAGCAAGTGGAACTTGATAAATTCCTGCAAGAGCACATCTCAAAAGGATACCTGGTCCCATCTAAGTCACTGATGGCCTCACCAGTATTCTTTATCAAAAAGAAAGATGGCAAACTCCATCTAGTGCAGGACTACTGATGTCTTAATAAAATCACTATTAAGAATCAATACCCACTCCCACTTGCTGCTGACATTATCAACCGGTTGAAAGGAGCTAAGGTCTTCACTAAGTTCAATGTAAGATGGGGCTATCATAATATTTGAATCCAAGCTGGAGACAAATGGAAGGGTGCTATTGTCACCAATCACAGGCTGTACGAACCAAAGGTCATGTACTTTGGCATGACAAACAGTCCAGCTACCTTTCAAGCCCTCATGAATGCCGTCTTTGCCAATCTAATTGCAGCAGGAGAGGTCGCTGTATATATGGATGATATCCTCATCTATAGCAACTCTCTGGAACACCATTGCAAAATAGTATGTGAGGTGCTAAGGAGATTGCAAGAACATGACCTCTATCTCAAACCTGAGAAATGTGACTTTGAGAGGCAAGAAATGGAGTACCTAGGGATGATTATCTGTCCCAGAGCAGTGCAGATGGACCCTGGCAAGGTTGCTGCAGTAAGGGAGTGGCCTACACCTACAACACTCAGAGAAGTCAGAGCGTTTATTGGGTTCACCAACTTCTATTGTCAATTCATCAAGGATTTTGCGGCTATTGCCCGACCCTTGCATGACCTCACAAAGAAGGACACTCCATGGCATTGGCATTCTGAACAGCAGAAAGCCTTTGACCACTTGAAGGAAAGCTTTGTACAAGAACCCATTCTCAAAGTGTATGACCCACAGCTTCCAACAAGAGTCGAGACTGATGCTTCAGGATTTGCTACTGGTGGTATACTTACTCAGAAGTATCCTGATGGTCTCTGGCACCCCGTTGTGTCTCGCTCACAGTCAATGAGCAAAGAAGAATGCAACTATGAAATCTACAACAGAGAAATGCTTGGCTTAATCCGTGCCTTAGAGGACTGGAGACATTTCCTCGAAGGCATCTCCTTTGAAGTGATCACCGACCATAAGAACATGGAATAGTGGGCAAGCATGAAAGACTTAAACCATTGACAGGCCTGTTGGGCTCTGTACTTAAGTTGCTTCGCCTTCAAAATCACTTATAAGAAGGGAGACTCTATGCAAGCTGATGCATTAAGTAGATTCTCAAGAGACCATATCAGAGACAACAAGGATAACCGCCAGGTTCAGGTTTTACAACCTAAGCACTTCCTCAATGCTGCCCAAGCACACTTCCGCCCAGAAGTGGACTCCCTAGGAAATCACATAAGGCTCACATTCATCAGAGAAGCAGAAGTCATAGAGGGTCTTAAAAGTTTACAAAAGACTGCTCCAAAAGCTCTCATGGATGGAGTAGCAATGTGGGAGGAAGATGACAGCCTAGGTTACCATAGGGGGAAACTGTATGTTCCCAATGACTGAACTCTAAGACAAGACATGGTTAAGTCATGCCACAACTCCACCACCACTGGTCACCCTGGTAAAAATGGCACCATCGAGCTAGTCAGTCACTATTACTGGTGGCCATGCATGGCAGGCTTCATCAGCTCATATGTAGAAGGATGTGATCGTTGCCAACACTATTGCAAAGATCTGCACCCCAAAGCTTTAATTCAGCCACAAGAAGTACCTGAGGGACCCTGGCAGATAGTTGGAGTCGATCTAATCAGCCCACTGCCCATTTCACAAGGAAAGGATATGATCCTTAACATAGTGGATCATTATACAAAACAGATCCATCTATTTCCAGTGACCTCTCAAATCATGGCTGATGGGGTAGCATCCATCTACTTTGAGCAAGTCTTCCCCTTGCACAGGATCCCCAAGAAGATTATCAGTGATAGGGGACCCCAGTTTGCTGCAAGGAGCATGCGGGCACTATACAAGCAACTAGGGATAGACACAGGTCTCACCACAGCCTATCACCCTCAAGCTAATGGACAGGTAGAGCACAAAAATCAAGAAGTAGAAGTCTACTTGCGATTGTTCATTAGTAAGAGGCAGGATGATTGGGCAGACCTGCTCCCTACAGTGGAATTTGTACCCAACAGTAGACTCAACTCAGCCACAGGACACACTCCCTTTGAGCTACTATATGGCTACACGCCTGACTTCACCATTCCCGCTGGTAGGCCTACTGGTATCCCAATGCTTGATAAGTGTCTACAGCACTTAGTTTCCACAAGAAGGGATGCAGAGGCAGCTCTATGCCTAAGTAAAAGGCGAATGCAGATGGATGTTGAACAGAAACACAAACCATACATCTTCAGCGTCGGGGATAAAGTCTGGTTGCAAGCTAAGAAAATAAAGATACACCAGCAATTGTCCAAACTGGGCCCTAAACAACTAGGCCCATTTGAAGTCACTGAAGTTAGAAGTGATGTCGACTACAAGCTTGCACTCCCCCCTGCATTATGGATCCATGATGTATTTCATGTAGACCACCTCTCCCCTTACAAGGGAAATGAAGTTCATGGGCTTATGCCACCTCCACCTGAACCTGTCACAGTCGAAGGGGAAGAAGAGTATGAAGTAGACCACATAAGAGACTCCAAGCTCTTTGGTCATGTTACGGTTTCGCCCGTAACTGGTTCCCCGAACACCCCTGCACGACCTCGGAACACTGCCGTGAAGCGATCACGTGCTGAAGAAGCCGAAGAAGAGGTTGTAGTTATGGGATATGGGGCGTGGACAACCCAACAAACAGCTAAGTCACGTGACTTTCCCAACTACCATGGATTCGCTCAAGAATACTGGGAATAGATCACGTGATCTTACGTCAAACGCCCGTCACGTGACCCTGGCACGTGACCTGGCTAGACTCGCACCAGAAGGGTCCAGATGAGCTTGTGCCTGGACCGGTCTCGACTGCCTCGTGTTTGTGATGACTCGTATGTGCCTGATCGATTGTGCCTTGATTCTGATGGATTGTACACGTTTGCGTTCTGATTGGATGGAAGCAGCGCTCATACAGCTGCGGATCTTTATCTCTGACTCATACCTTTGCGCCTTACTGCCATTGGTGGATTGTTATCTCTGACTCGTTTGTGACTCATTCCTAGGATCCGGATATTAGGGTTTCGGAGTTCCAAGCTGGGGTTCAAACCTCCTTGGACGTGTATATAGACTGGGGCTTATGGTCGCTGAAGACCTAAGCTTGACTTCTTGGATTATACCACCCACTGTAGTGCCACTTCTGCGCTGTCTTGCCAGTTGTGTGCTGTTGGCTACCTTTGGTGCCTATACATCTGTTGAACTGTCCTTAGCTGAGGGATTGCCGTGAGGCCCCTATCCTTTCCTTTCCGCTTTACTCTTGCCGTTCGAGGAACGTGCTGCATCATTCTCCCTCGGTTGTGCTGTCTTGCCGACCACTCTGTCATATCAACTTCGACTTGCTCTCTTCATTTCCCTTTGCGTCCTTTGGGCAACACTACTACGCCTCGTTATCGAGCTAGTACAAGATCGAGCACGTGATTTCGACATATCCCGGTGATCGTTGGGTCGTCCCGAAAGCCTTGTCCGCAATACAAGAAGGAACGTCCGGTGGAACGTTACAGGTCATACTCTTAAATACCTAGTTCGCTGGAAGGGCTATGGTGAAGGCAAGGACACTTGGGAGCCAGCCAAGAATCTAGCACATGCCCCAGACAAAGTCAAGGAGTTCCACTCCTCCAATCCAGGTGCACCTAGAAAAATAGTGGCTCTCATCTACACATCCTTGCCTTGGCAAGCATCTCAAATGTACACAGAGGCCAATGTGGATGTCAACCCTTAAGAAGGGGGGTGATGTCATGGACACGTATATTTATTTTCCTATTTTTCTGTATTTTTACAGAATTATTTAAGGAAGATATAAAGCGCCAAAGTATGAGACTTTGTTAGTCACATGTTGCCATCATGTGCACCTCTACACGCGTGACCCTGGAATAGTTGCACCCTTAATGGGACAACCCAATCCAGTCACATTTCCATATACACATGGACTCATTTGATTGGTAGATAAGAATGGAACCTTCTAGATAGCTCTAGAACACACTTAGTAGTTTACACTTACTCGCAGTACCTAGCTTTACTCAGCAAGATAAGGCATTGCATCAGTGCTATGACTCACATATCAGTCAGCACAATAGATAGTGCTATTAATAAACACAACATGTCAGCCTCTGAGTCATGAGGTCTTACAATACACTTAGTAATAGTGTTTAGACTCAGATTCAAGCACAGCTCCTGTAGTGTATATAAACCTGTGTCACGATCAAGATCATGCCATCAATCACCTCCAATCATTTGCCCTCTCTTTTAGAATGTTCTGTTTCTCTGTTCTGCTTCTCTGAGTTTCAACTTCTTTAGTTCTGTTCTGTTCTGGAATGTTCCATCTTTCTTGCTTCCATTCTACTCTAGAATATTCCGTTTCCCACGCTGCGGATAACATGATTCTAGAGAGTAAAGAAAATTATACATTTCGTAGAAAATCATAGAAAATACAGAAAAATAGGGACTTTATACAGTATAAAAGAGCCAGTAGGGTAGCTTGTATTCCCTCGTTCTAGTCTTGTTTTCCATCTTTGAATCCATTGCTTTGACCATTCACTTGCTTGAGGCAAGTTGTCTTACATAACCAAACCTGACTATATCCCAGAATAGTGCCCAGGCTCTGCACGACCTTCCTGAACACAATCGCCTCGATGCTGGGTGAGTCTCCAATCGTGAAATAAGACTAGAATCATTTACACTGACCCTCTTGTGTGAGCAACGAGAGATTCGATACTGCAATCCTGTAAAGTCGCTTGGGCAGCTGGATCAATGACCACACCTGACTCAGTCCCGTGCCTAGGAACATACCAACCGAACTATGCACCGTAACTCCATAGATCTATCCAACCGTGGCAAGCTTACACCTAGAAGTCCCTGAGAATGACGACTGGGTTGAAGTATTCCGCAGACTTTCAGACAATCTCCCACAGCACGTACTGTCACGATCACCAGATCGTGCCATCGATTCTAGAAAAGTCCAGAAGTTCCTCATATTCCCACTTCGACTTCTGTGGTTCAAAATTCTTCTATTCTCATGTTTTGGAAGTTTCCATTTTTCTGGATAACCTTACTTATGGTCACATGACTCGGCTGGTATGGATGACTGCGGTGACTGCGCATCTCTTAGGAAAATAGCAGAAAAACACTGAAAAATAGGAGTTCTGTACAGTATAAAGGAACCAGTAGGGTAGCCTGTATTCCCTCATTCCAGTCTTGTGTCCTGTCTCTGAATCTTAGCTCTTTGTCTATTCACTTGCGCGTCGCAAGTCATCTTATGTCATCGTCGTCTTCTGCCACCCGGTATCGAGCCCGGGTGCAGTCTGTCCTTGAATACGATCACCTTGATAGTCAATTGAGGCCGTGATCGTAACACATACTCAGTTGTCACGACGTGAGTGAAATGGACTCTTACTTACGATTATGGCCATGTTAGTAAGTAGTAATGTGTCATGGACAGGAGGATCAGTCAGCAGTAGCACAATCACATGCCGATAAGGCATGAGTCAACACTAGGATAGTGGTAGTAGGGTTCGAGCTACATACACTATTCGTCGTAGGGATTCAAGTGTTGAGACGCGACTGATTCAAGTCACATGTCTTGTGGGATATGATTGAGTCATCCCATTTACTAAATACGGTATCTGTCCCTTACGGACTGATTTGGACTTGGCCGGACTCTTACGGACCGCTTTTGTTTATCTTTATTGATAGAGTCATATATGGCTCTTATTGTTCTCTATTGTTAAGATACCGGTATTGTCTGCTTTAGGCAGCTATTGTTCTCTGCCCTCCAATGGCATTTCTCCCTCTGGCGCACAGACCACCTGCATTGTGTTTGGATCACCTGTGCGCACAGACCATTCTTAGCTAAGCGTCCTGTATATAAGGACTGCTGTTTTCGCCTTCACACTTCAGAGTTCCTTCACCCTCTGAAGTGTAAGTTCCTTTCTCTTTACTCCTCACTACCTTTTACTTATAGACGTTCCTTAGAACTTGTCTGTCTAGGTGTGTAGTAGTATCAATAGAGTTCCTTCACCCTCTGAAGTAACTTGTCTGTCTAGCTCATCGCTATTAACGCTTCGCTTGTTAGTTCTGCGCTTCAACAGGTTATGGGCCCTGACGCCTAATAACTAACTTGCGTTATACCTACAGATCTACTCTTGTGTCACCTTGCTCTCTCAGCCGACCACACTTTTTTGTCGTCTTCTACATCTTCAGTGAGCATCCTCTATCCCCTATTTTTTCGACACATCCTTTCTTGTCCACCATGACTTCGTCATGTGCCATTCTGGCTAGCCTCCTAAGGAGGTTCTCGTGAAAGGTCTTTATGACCTTAAACTCCTCTGTGCGCACTATCCTAGTATATTTTCTATACCCGGTTTTCGTCCGGAAGTGCTTTCATAGGCCAATAGGGGAAGACCCTTGCGGCTATAGGCCTTTCTAATGGTTGGGTGATACTCGGTTAATACCTGGGTCACTTTAAGGGGTGTGAAGGCCTGGTTAATAGTCAAACCCAGAAGTCCTTCCCTCTGACACAACTAGGAAACGCTACTATACTATAATGGTATTCTACACAGTAGCTATGACTAGACCTCTGCCAGGAGAAGTATTCGCTCCCTTTGTGCAGGATTCGCTGCATGGCATGTATCACTAGTCTAGTTACTTAGTACCAAGACCCTTAATGGTCTGTTCTAGAGACTCCACAGACGACAGTCACAATTGTTATGGGAGTTGATCCCTATCATTGTCTCTGGAATTCGCTGTTGGCTCCTCTCTAGGGTACTACCCTTTACTGTGCATCTTAGTCGCCCCAGTCTACTTGGCCCTAAAGGTTAGAGATGGCCTTGAAGCGTCCTTCGCCGGACAATGCTTCTATGAGCCCTTCTTGCTAGACCCTGATAAAGCTGTATGATATGACCACTCGCCCTCCTAGGGTCTCAGAAGATCACAGTACAAGGCAGCCATCATAAAAATGATTCCACTACTATAAAACTTCCAAGTCGCACAAACTTGAGGCATGACACTCTACTGTGTTATGGAGTTATAGCGCTCTTATGGCTGGACCGCTACTTTCCTTAAAACAAGATCTGGGCTGGTTCTGACTGCTCCTCGGAACCAGATATACAAACATCTCAAATGGCCTCGCCCACCTTCCACCTCTCTTTCCCACCAACCCTCGTCCTTTCCAAGTTGGATGGGACAAACTGGCAAACATGGGGAGCGACCTTCACGTCGCTCATGTTGATGAATGGGGTGAAAAGGCACCTCTCTCACTCCCAGCCTGCCTTTGTTCCACACCACCCTGCCCCTGCAGCAGGAGTTGTTGGTGCCCCTACGGGGCCAACAGACGAAGGGTTGGCCATCTTGGCCTTGTGGGAGAAGCAGGAAGAGGTCATTACTGGCCTCCTTATACCTCTCAGTCACATCAGAGGTTTTATCTGGCATTGTGTCAGAGACGGTGTTCCCAACCGTCCATGACAAGTTTTCCCATTTAGATCACCTCTATGGTCAGGTCGGCTCTATGGCCACCTTCAACTTATGGGTAGGCTTGGCCAATACCAAGCTTCAGGAAGGTAGCCCCTTCCAACCTCAACTCCAGAAAATGCTGGACGCGAGGAACACCCTTGTGGAGCAAGGGATGCCCGTCTCGGACATGCAAATGTCCTTCATACTGTTAGACGCGCTACCCCCCTCCTACAGCACCATAGCAGGCACCATCCTCGCCTCTGGCCCCCCTGCCAACCTACAACCTCAGGACCTAATTAACAGGTTCATTAATGAGGAATCACGCATCGCTGGTCCCCCGGCATCTTATAATAAGATAGCCCCCGTCAAGAAAAATTCGCCTCCGCACGATCATGCGTCGCAGGCATCAGGCAGCTCTGTGTCCCCGGACATAATCTGCCACTACTGCAAAAAGTCTGGCCATAAAAAGCCAGACTGCTACAAACTCAAACGGGACCAGGAGAATGCGAAGAAAGGGAGGGCTGGGCAACGTGGGAAAGCTGCCCAAAACTCAATGACTGAGGCCCCGGACTCACTTCCAGGGAACAGGTTTGCTGCAGCCAATAGCATACCTGTACCAAAGAGCCGCCTATTTACTATAGTTAATGGCTCTGGCAAAATAGAAGAGGTACATGAGGTACCTCAGGTCTCCCTTTACATGATGAGTGCCAACCACACTCAGATAGCATCAAGATGGATGATGGATAGTGGAGCATCAGCACATTTCACTCCACACCTTGAAGACTACGACTCCTACACACCCCATGAAGGAGTAGAAGTGCTTCTAGGTGACAACTCTCTGCTCAAGAGCGTTGGTACTGGTACGGTTACAATCCGAACCAACAGAGGCTATGACCTCAAAATATCAAATGTGCTACACCTCCCCAACACACACTCACGAATACTATCCACGCCTGCTCTAACTCAAAAAGGCGCCATCATCAGTTTCGACTCAACATCTTTTGCTATAAGATTCAATGGAGAGACCATAGCGGAAGGACACAAGGCCTCAGGCCTATATTGGCTTGACGGACAACACATGAATTCAGTCCGAGCACCTGCATCTGCTAGCCTTGATGTCTGGCATCAGCGCATGGGACATATGTCCAAAGACGCGCTTAAAAGATATGCTCAGGAGTCTGTAAAAGGACTCCATATAAATAACTCACCAGTAGACGATAAGTTGTGCCATGGCTGTGAAGCTGGCAAATCAACGCGTCTACCCTTTCCACCTTCCTCAAAACGCGCACAAGAACCCCTTGAAGTCATCCACAGTGACCTTGTTGGCCCCATGCAGAGCCAATCAATACAAGGAAACAAGTACTTCGCCACGTTCATAGACGACTTCTCCAAAGCAGCAGTAGTCGTCTTCATGAAAACAAAGGACCAGTTTAAGGATGCCTTCCTACATTATAAGGCATGGGCTGAAAAACAACTAAATAAGCCCATCAAAACCTTACACTCGGACCGTGGTGGCGAGTACGTCAATAATGACTTAAAGCGCATACTTTTGGAAGCGGGAATTGAGCATACTCTTACGATGCCTCATTCTCCACAACAGAATGGGAGAGCCGAGCGGTTTAACCGAACGGTTATGGAAAAAGGCACTAGCATGCTTCATCATGCAGGCCTTAGCCTTGGCTTTTGGGAACAAGCAGTTCAAACTGCTGTCCAAATCTACAACCGCACTCCCACTCGTTCTAATCAGTGGAAAACTCCGCTGGAGCTCTGGGATGGTACAGTCCCGGATGTCTCTTACTTTAGAGTATTTGGCTGCAAAGCCTACTATCATGTACCCGAACACAACCGGCGCAAACTAGATCCTAAAGCAAAGGAAGCCGTGTTTGTGGGCTATGAGCCCCTATCAAAGGGCTACAAACTCTGGGATAGACATAGCCGGTGCTTCGTCTCTTCACGAGATGTTACATTTGACGAAAGCACTTTCCCATCCCTGAGTGACCTGGCTCGTCACTCTCAAACTCCTACCCCTCCCGTGTCTGGTGAACTCGAAAGAGGCGCTGCCGGCGGAGAGATTCTCTTTGTAGTGCCTAGCCCGCCTACACCAGCTGTTGCCCCTGCGGCACCTACACCAGTCTTTGTACTCCCACCTATTCAGGTGCCCGCAGAACCTCAACAACAGCCTAGCACACCCCCCAACACCTCACCTGCTGCGGCAGACCAGACAATATATCACACTCCCCCTTCCCAAGCCCCCCCTCCTACAAACACTGCACCCACCCGCACTCGCACTCGCTCCACAAGGCGTGCTGCAGTAGTTGCTCCTATACCGGCCCCTAATTTCAATAGGGAAGTATCTCCTCCCAGATCTACTCCCAGATCTCCGAGGAATACTCAACCGGTTTCGCCTACCCGACCAAGGCGGAGCACTAGGGTACGATTCACGAATCCTCGCTATCTCCAAGAGGATGATGAATTCGTGCAAGGAAGCAGTAGGCTGGGAATGATGGACCTACTTAATGCGGCAGAGGTACCTGGCTATAGGGACCCTCAGACCTTTAAGCAGGCTATGGAGTCTGAACAAGCTGTCGATTGGCTTGAAGCATGCCAGTATGAACTGGATGCTCTCGACAAGCTCGATGTCTGGAGATTAGAACCCCTCCCTGCTGGAAGGAAGGTGGTAAAATGCAAATGGGTGTTCAAGAAGAAAGCAGATGGACGCTTTCGTGCTAGGCTAGTGGCAAAAGGGTTCACCCAACTAGAGGGGGTGGACTTTGACGAAACTTTCTCCCCAGTTGCCCGCTTCGAGTCTTTACGACTCCTTCTTGCGTTGGCTACGCTTGAAGACTGGCATATTCACCAGATGGATGTCAAATCGGCATTCCTTCATGGGGAACTGGAGGAAGAAATCTATATGGAGCAACCTGTCGGTTTCGTCACAGCTGGCTCCGAGCACCTTGTGTGCCGGTTACAGAAGGCACTTTATGGCCTGAAACAAGCCTCCCGCGCATGGAACGTGCAATTCCATGGGGTCCTTTGTGACCTAGGCTTTACGCGGACGTACTCTGATGCAGGAGTATATGTGTATCATCTTCAAGAGGGGGGTGACACATTATTTGTGATCTTATATGTAGATGACATCACTATACTCGGGAGCTCTCTATCAAAGATCAATGATCTGAAAGTCTCTCTATCAGACCGATATGAGATGACTGATCTTGGTGAAATCCAATCTTATCTCGGTGTCAACATCACCAGAGATCGTGCAAACCGCACTATGGAAATCAACCAATCAGATTACATCCGCGATGTGATTGAGCGCTTTGGAATGTTAGATTCCAACCCAGTATATACCCCTCTTCCCTCTGGCTGCTGAGGCACACTTGATCAAATTCGAAGATCAGGCCTCTACTTCTGAAATTAAGAAGTATCAACAGATAATTGGGTCTCTGCTGTATGCGCAGATAGGAAGCAGACCTGATATATCCTTCGCTGTTGCGCGCCTTAGTCAATTTGCTTCCAATCCCTCACCTCAGCATTTACGCCTATCCAAGTATGTCCTAGCCTACCTAAACACAACAAAGGACTACAGGATACGCTATGCTGGAGGGACTGACTCTGATGGAGCTGGCCTTCATGGCTACTGCGACTCTTCCTGGGGAGATCAGGAAGAAAAGCACTCCACCTCTGGCTACGTCTTCTTGCTTGCTAATGGAGCCATTTCATGGTGTACCAGAAAACAGAAGACCATAGCCCAGTCTACCACAGAAGCAGAGTACATGAGCCTCGCTGAGGCTTCTAACCAAGCTCAGTGGTACACCACTTTCCTAGGGGAACTAGGGTATGAGGTCAGCCTCCCCCATTCCCCTACACTGTGACAACAAGGGTGCTGTAGACTTAGCATTAAACCCTGTCACTGGAAGGCGGTCCAAACATATCCTGATCAAACACCATGTAGTCAGGGAGTACGTAGAAAATAAGGTCATAGACCTGATTCGTACTCCTACAGGGGAAATGGTTGCAGATGGACTTACTAAGTCACTGCCCAAAGAACCCTTTGACAAAATGGTCACAGATCTAGGAATGGTGTAAGAAGGGTTAAAAAGAAAACTTGTACACAGTCAATGGTCGTCGATCCTTGGTTTATCAACAAGGACGTCACATTGTTCTGTAATCTAGTACAAAACACATCATGTTCTCTAATCCATGAGAGCTATGAAAAACCCTTCTTAGAACTCTGAAGGAGTTGGACCTTGTTCCAACTCAGTACAGAAGATAGTCCTTTATCACAGGACTACCACGAAGTGGGTGTAAAAACCGCTTCGGATTGAACATTATCTGCACAAAGATTTCAACCTCAATCCCGAACTTCTGTACGACTCTGGGTTCTATATAAAAACACCTATATCTACAAAATGGACTGCCTCTATCATGGAGGGATGTTGAGACGCGACTGATTCAAGTCACATGTCTCGTGGGATATGATTGAGTCATCCCATTTACTAAATACGGTATCTGTCCCTTACGGACTGATTTGGACTTGGCCGGACTCTTACGGACCGCTTTTGTTTATCTTTATTGATAGAGTCATATATGGCTCTTATTGTTCTCTATTGTTAAGATACCGGTATTGTCTGCTTTAGGCAGCTATTGTTCTCTGCCCTCCAATGGCATTTCTCCCTCTGGCGCACAGACCACCTGCATTGTGTTTGGATCACCTGTGCGCACAGACCATTCTTAGCTAAGCGTCCTGTATATAAGGACTGCTGTTTTCGCCTTCACACTTCAGAGTTCCTTCACCCTCTGAAGTGTAAGTTCCTTTCTCTTTACTCCTCACTACCTTTTACTTATAGACGTTCCTTAGAACTTGTCTGTCTAGGTGTGTAGTAGTATCAATAGAGTTCCTTCACCCTCTGAAGTAACTTGTCTGTCTAGCTCATCGCTATTAACGCTTCGCTTGTTAGTTCTGCGCTTCAACATCAAGGGGAGCTTCAAAGCAAACCCCTTTCATGTATAAATAGTGGCCAGATAAGACCAAGATACGCCATCTTGGTCTTCTTCAATCACCACCTTTCACTCGTCTCATTTTTGTGTGATTCACTTGCCTCTTCACGCAAGTCGTCTTTATCGACCCTCGGATTACCTAGTGGCACAACTTGCCCTAGTGTACGCTCAGATCACGTGCCTTAATAAGCGCCATGTACCTCGTGACCAGGTCACGTGACTCTTGGAGAATATTTTGCTAAGTCGTGAATGCCCTCTTGCAGTCCAAGTCAGACTAACGTCAGTGGTGGTGTTACATTAAGACCAAGATCTACCCATTGTGGCGTTCACAACCCAAGACCAGTGGAGAAATTTTCAAACCTACTCCCTCGAACGAAGGGGAGATCGCAACGTACCAACACAATTCTTGGGAGCAGCTCGGTGGAGGGAATACAGAGGAGAAACCAGATACTTCGTAGACTTCGCATTGGGGCCAACCCGATACCGCCCTGTTGAGTTCAATTTTGACCAGCTGTGTTGGGTTGAGATTACTTGGAACCCTATAGACAACCGCTACGACGCAATACGCCCTGCAGGAAGGAACTACAACTGCGACATTGACTCAAGAAATCTACCCACACGTGCAGAGTGGGGACACATAGACGGACAACCAGAAGAAGAACCTAGCACGTCTGAACCCCGGACACCCGCACCATCAGAAACTAGTGGAGACAACGAAGGAACGGATGACGATGAATCAGAGGTCAGAGACATAATACAAACAGCTGAGTCTCTACAAATAAACGAACCCGAAAACATCGAAATACACCCCCCCGCAGAAATGGCCACAGCAACTATTACTCAGATAGACCCAGCGATCAAAGAAGCACGAAGGATTGCCAAAGAAACAGTGGCCTACCTACAGCCTATCAACCCAAGTACGGGGCACCGGATGACGGCCGACGACGCAGCCATCTTCAGAGCAGTAGGACCAGACATCCCCAACCCCCCACCAGGAGCAGGAGAACCACCACGACTTTTACGATCACCCGGATCATCTCTAACGCTGCACAGGACTTGGGGATAACTTGGGGACAGGGACCTGGGGGAAGGGCTTGATACCTTTGGGTGCATGCTTGAGCCACCAAGCGAAGTGCCGTCTATACAGCTAGACAGAGCCTAAGACAACTCTTGAACTTCCAAGAGGAGAACTGCTTTGTACAGCTAAGCAGGAGCTAGGTGGTAGATGGGCTATATTTGAGAACAAGACCAGTACGAGGCATACAATGTGGACTACAGACCCTTTAAATACTAGTACAACAAAATCCTATTTTGCTATGTTTTTCTCGTTATTTTATGAGCTGGCAGGAACCGCAGTCAGGACTTGAAACACTCAGAACTTTCTGACAGAAAACAAACGTGAGAATTAGAAGCGAGTCATGAAACACCAGGGAACTTCTGGAAGGGAGAGAAGGGGAATCTGTAGCGGTATGACACCTCGCTACGTCAAGCTCAAGTGTGAACTAAAAGTAAAGTGAACCGTCAGGTGAGCACACCCAAGCCTGGCGCGGAGATAAATCACGCGCTGACGCACAGTCACAGCGGAGTGGACGAATAACTCAGAGTCTTTATACAAGAACTCAAGACGTCAGTGATCACGCTGTGGTACGCTGAGTGGAGAACCAAGAGGACAAGTTAGATTGGTAAGGAGTAAGGAATACAGTGAGATGCGCACCTGAGTGGAGAACCAAGAGGACAAGTTGGTTCCACTCAGGACGCTACAGGAGGGTTTATATACGCTACTGTGGCTGAGCTTGAACTGAGTCTAAACACTATTACTAAGTGTACAGTAAGACTCCATGACTCAGGAGCTGACGCGTCGTGTCTATTAATAGCGCTATCTATTGTGCTGACTGATGCACTAGTCATGGCGCTGACGCGATGCCTTATCTTTGCTGAGTAAAACCTAATACAGCGAGTAAGCGTAAACTACTAAGCGAAGTCTAGAACTATCTAGAAGGTTCCTTCCTTATCTACCAATCGTGTGAGTCCGTACGTAAATGGAATGTGACCGGATTAGGCTGTCCCGTTAAGGGTGCAACTATCCCAGGGTCACGTGCTTAAAGGTGCACATGATGGCCGCATGTGACTAACAATATCTCGTACTTCGGCCCCTTTATATCTTCCTCCGATAATTCCGTAAAAGTACAGAAAAATAGGGAAAATAATGTACGCGTCCATGACAGAATCTGAAGTGCGAGAGACCGAGAACTTTCCAAGACTTTTACCGATGGCACGATCGGTGGATTGTGACAACGACCTAGGAGGTCTGGAGGAAACTTCAGACAAGGACCACCAGGAGGAAGAAGACCACCATTTGGGGATGGAGGAAGACAACCTTAATTCGGAGGAGGAGGAGACGGAGACCCTTTTGGCAGAGGACCACCCCCGCCAGCTGGAGGAGCACCCCCAGGGGGACCAATTGCGGGACCCCCCCACAGAACTGACAAACTAGTAGGGGAACCCCCAAATATCTTCGACAGAAACAGAGATGAGTACGAATTGTTCCTCACGCAATGGCACATATACTGGGGACAAAATTCAGAGGCCCCAATTATGACCAATGTATACCGACGATGCCTACTGTTCTTGGGCTTTATCAAAGGACCACGAGTGTCCAACTGGATGCTTGGATTTCTCCAATGGCTCAACAATGAGCTGCACCGCAGGCGCAACCAATACAATCCCTTCCTTTGGGATACCCTAACAGTGGGATTCTCAGATCGCTTCTCGAACGTACTCAAGCAAGAACAAGCACAAGCCACTTTGGCAAAAGGATTTAAGATGATCAGGGATGACATTGATTCGTACGTCACCAACTTCGAGCAACTAGCATGGAAGGCTGACTATCGCCTCAATGACTGCCAAACACTGGATCAATTTACAGCAGGACTACCGAGAGCCCTATTCACCAAAATATACGAGTTAGACGACCCCCAAACCTTCAACGAGTGGAAGGAAGCCGCCCTCCGGAGGCAAAAACAATACATCCACCTGCGTGCCCGCCTAGGGATCAACACTGCACCACACAATGCCCCAGCACCAAAACCCCAGCAAAACCAAGGCTATGCTCCACAATGGGCACCACCCAGGTTCCCTACACCTCGCTATGACCTGAACGCGATGGACACATCAGCAGATCGCACCCGCGCGCGTCTCGCAGAGGTAGGGGACCCAAACTGCGGAAACTACCAACAACCCCCATTCCCACCAAGAGGGGGACCAGGACAAAGCAGAGGGGGGGGACAGTGTTGCAACATGAGGGAAGTGATATGCTACAACTGTAACCAGCCAGGTCACTTCTCACGAGACTGCACACACCCCAGAAAGCCAAGGCAACCATTCCAACCACACATGAGCACGAGCCGAAGCGTGGATATGGACTACTACAGTCAAGAACTGGCTGTAGCACGCCAAGCAGAAGCAATGCCAGAGGAACAAGCCAAAGGATGGATGGACACCTTAAGGGGAGCTAGCGACGAGGTCAAGGACCTCGTATTCAAAGACCTATGGACCCAGGAGGGTTTTCAGGATGCCTAAACCCATCGGCCTGGGTGAGGGCAGTTAATTGTAACTCTGTAATCATGATTCGCTACCGTTCGCTTCGAATTCCAGTCTCGATTCGCACCAGTTACTCCATGGCCGACATAAAAGGGCTTGTAGACTCCAGAGCCACCGACAACTTCATAAGACCCACCTTCACCAAACGAATGGGCCTTGGGCTTCAAGCCCTCAAGAAACCAAAGAAAATATGGAACATAGACAACACAGAAAACAAAGCTGGGTCCATCACTCACTTCGTCGACTTAAACGTCCAAACCAACAAAACCAACAAGGTCATGAGGTTCCTAGTCACGGACATAGGGAATGAAGACCTTGTCCTTGGGTACCCCTGGTTGGCTACCTACGAACCCACCATCAGCTGGGCACATGCCACAATCCACGAGGACGCCCTCCCAGTGGTACTCCGATCAATTAACCCTGTAAACCTGCAAATCACCATCGCAAGTGCAATAACCCAAGACAAAGCAGAGAGCATCACCCAGGAACTCGAAGAGGAATGCCAAATACGCACCACGGCCACTGAACTCGCCATTGCCGCCAACCAGAACACCATCGCGACAACCATCCCCGAGCCATACCAACACTTTGCAAAGATCTTCAGCGAAGAAGCGTCCCACTGATTCCCACCATCGCAACCATGGGACCACGCAATCAACTTTAAACCTGGCACACCCCCCAGCATTGACTGCAAAGTCTACCCAATGTCACAAGATGAAGATGGACAACTATGTGAATGGCTCAAGGAACAACTCAAAATGGGCTATATACGACCCTCGAAATCACCTTATGCTTCGTCGTTCTTCTTCATCAAAAAGAAGGATGGAAAACTGAGACCAGTGCAAGACTACCAACGGATCAACGCCTGTACCATGCGTAATCAATACCCACTACCCCTCATGTCGGAGCTTATTAACGACCTGGGGAACAGATGTATCTTCACCAAACTGGACATCCGCTGGGGATACAACAACGTACGTATCAAGGAGGGCGACGAACACAAAGCAGCATTCAAAACGAAATACGGATTATTTGAACCGCTCGTCATGTACTTTGGACTTATGAACTCACCGGCTACCTTCCAAAACATGATGAACGACATACTAGGTGACACAATCCGCACCTTCGCAGCAATGGGCACAATCATCCGCGTGTACATGGATGACATCGGAATAGCGACCCTTGAAAAAGTAGGACTCCAGGCACACATAGAAGCTGTAGGCACAGTACTCCAAGTCGCAATGGACCATGACCTCTATTTCAAACCATCCAAATGCACGTTCCACCAACTGCGAATGGATTACCTGGGGGTAATTCTTGAAAAGGGGGTGACTCGCATGGATCCCGTAAAAATCGCAGGCATACGTGACTGGCCCACACCCACGAAAGTACGTGATGTACAATCCTTCCTGGGCTTCTGCAATTTTTACCGCCTTTTCATTCGCGGTTTTGCTACACACGCACAAGCCCTCAACAAGCTCACATGCAAGGACACCGAATGGACATGGGGCAAAGATGAAGAAACCTGTTACGGTTCGGATTGATCGGCGCCTCGGGCCGGGAAGTGGACACTGACGCGTCGACTATGACATCGCCGTCAGCAGAATATCGTCATGGACTTATAGGATCAGTCAGCCGGGTAAGCTCCGGCGCATGTGATTGTACGATAACAGATCGGATCTCGGAATGACTCGTAGTGACTCATAACTAGGATAGCGGTACTAGGGTTCACGGTACTTACGCTATTGGCTAGTTAGTATCCAAGCGGCGCTTCAAAGCCCGCGCGTAACTGTATAAGTAGACTAGTGTGAAGACCAAGAACGGCATCTTGGTCTTCTTCCAATACCACCATCATCTACTCGTCTTTACTAAGAGGCTCTCCCCCTCTTAAGTGAGTGTCCGGCATATCCCCTGAGACCAGGGATCCCCGTGACTTACCCTTTGACTGTCCCTTCGCGGATCAGTGGAATATCCCGCCGACATCGCAGCATACCAAGTCTTCCTATATCGCAACGATCGAGTAGCGTCCCCCTATCACACCTTCTACATCATTGACAGCACTACGTGGGCTAACGCTCAGTACATCGATCGCATCCCGGCAGGAGTACCGCAACTTGAAGATCTCCACGCATACTTTGGACGAGACGAAAGCCTCCAACCTCATCCAGCTTTCTACGCCAGTACCTTCGCCAATCGCAATTACCGACTTGTACGGATCGCCACCAAGCAAGAAGCCTAAGTCAGGCAAACGTCCGTGGTAGACGTAACATTAAGACCAAGATCCCACCGTGGCCAATCCTACAACCAAAGAACTTTGGGTTCCGTTCAGGCCCTACTACATCGACAGAAGAGGAGATCGCAACGTCCCAAAGAGATACTTGGGATCTGCATTTTGGAAAGACGACGCAGAAACACCAGGCTACGTCACCTATTATTTCGATCGACAAAATAACTCGCAACTCATCCCGGTAGAATTTAACTTCGATAACCACTGTTGGGTAGAAGTTCGCTGGGACGCCGGAAGAGAGAAACTCCAAGCCACCAGACCGGCAAGCTCAATCCTCAACCTAGACATCAAACAATCAGAAATCGTCACCAGAGACCAGTGGGGAACAATTGACGGAGAGGACGAAGAACCCCTCAGATCCCCGACACCTAAGACACCCGCACCGTCGCCATCGATCAAGAGCAATCCAGAAGACATCGTCATCAGAGATGAACAAGAAGAGGAACAACTAAAACAAATCGCTGAGTTGATCCCCACTGACATGTCCACAACCATCCCAACCATGGCCGCAGCCCGAACAGCCCTATTAGGCAAAGACATCGGGGGATACCAGCCACTCCCCGGAGGACCACCCGAAGGAGGAGGAGGAGCACCACCAGGAGGCGACCCAGACGACAACCCGCAAGACCAAACAGGCATACCAGCATTCGTAATGCCCGACACCGACAAATTCATAGGGAAGGAACCCAAAATCTTCACCGGAAATCGTGACGAAGCAGAAGCCTTCCTCGCCCAATGGAACCGATTCGCAGGAGTCAACGCCGCCAATAAAAGCCTCAAAATCCCTTACATCAAGGCAATGATGTTCCTCACTTACATCCAGGGACCACTCGTCGACGAATGGGCAACAGAAACAGCCAAATGGCTCGACACCCAAGCCAACAGAAATGACCCATGGCTCTGGGCAGGAGTAGAGCTCGCGTTCAAAGGACAATTCCGCGACAACCTAGAAAAGGACTGCGCGAGAGTAGAACTCGACAAAGGGTTCAGAATGATGAACGAGGACATTGACAGCTACGTCACTAAATTCGAAAAGCTGGTCCGACAGGCTGACTATCGACTGGACGAACCACTTGTCCTCGACAAGTTCACCAGGGGTGTTCCCCTTAAGCTATACCAGAACGCCTATCAATTCCACAACCCGCGCAGCTACTCCCAATGGAAAAGCGCGCTCATTGAACAGCAGAAGAGGTATCTACACATAAAAGCCAGGGAAAACGGCTTTGGAAGACAGCCACAGACTGTACAACGACCTCGCCCAAACCAGCCACTCCGGTTCCAACCTCCGCAGCGGCAAGGAAACCAACAAGGGTGGCAGCAATACCGCAACCACCCAGACGCGATGGATACTACTCCTGGAAGAATTAGGGCAAGAGTCGCAGAAATCGGCGACATTAACAGAAACCACCCAGAAGACCCAAGAGACTGGACCCCGGGAGGAAGACCTCCACTTCCGCCAAGGGGCGGATTCATGCAACGAAGGGGAGGAGGACGCGGAGTCCTGAACATAAGGGACGTAACCTGTTACAATTGTAACCAGAAGGGACACTTCTCACGAGATTGCAACCAACCACAAAGAGCGCGAGGAAGAAGTGCATACATCGAAGAAATCCCTACCGCACCGCAGAGCGTAGCAGAAGAACCTCTCATCGATCTGTTGAAGCGCAGAACTAACGAGCGAAGCGTTAATAGCAACAAGCTAGTAAGGACAAGTTAACTTCAGAGGAGAAGGGAACTCTATTACAACTGCATACCTAGTAAGGACAAGTTACTATAAAGGAACGCCTTATGAGTAAAGGTATGGTAGGAGAGGTAAAGAGAAAGGGGACTTACACTTCAGAGGAGAAGGGAACTCTGAAGTGTAGAGGCGAAAACAGCAGTCCTTATATACAGGACGCTTAGCTAAGAATGGTCTGTGCGCACAGGTGATCCAAACACAATACAGGTGGTCTGTGCGCCAGAGGGAGAAATGCCATTGGAGGGCAGAGAACAATAGCTGCCTAAAGCAGACAATACCGGTATCTTAATAATAGAGAACAATAAGAGCCATGTATGACTCTAACAATAAAGATAAACAAAAGCGGTCCGTAAGAGTCCGGCCAAGTCCAAATCAGTCCGTAAGGGACAGATACCGTATTTAGTAAATGGGATGACTCAATCATATCCCACGAGACATGTGACTTGAATCAGTCGCATCTCAACACGATCTGGACGAATCAGTCCAAGGCAACAGAGGCACCGCCAGTTCTCAAGTAGGCGACCTGTTGACTCAAGTCGTAGCATTACCGGAGGAACAACGGGGGATGTTTATGAGGGAAATGATGGGGAGGCAGGATTTTCCAAACGCCTGAACCCAACGGCCTGGGTGAGGGCTTTAAATTGTAACTCAACGTTTATCACGCACTATCGATCTATGCACGTCCCAGTTTCGATTCGCACGAGTTACTTCATGGCTGACAAGAAAGCATTAGTGGACTCTGGAGCCACTCACAACTTCATACACCCAGACTTCGTCAGAAGAATGCACCTGGGAACCAAGGAACTACCAAACCCGCGCAACATATGGAACATCGACGGGACGCACAACAAAGGGGGAAAAATCACCCATTACGTCGATTTAAACATACAAACTGATGGAAAACTTAAAACCATCCAGTTCCTAATCACCAACGTAGGAGGAGAAGACATCATCCTCGGCTACCCCTGGTTGGCAACATTCCAACCACGGATACAATGGGCCTCTGCCACTATGGATACGAAGCAGTACCCCATAATCATACGAACCACCAACCCCAACAAACCACCGACCCAAGCAACAGCCCAAGCAGAACTTCGAAGCATCATCACAAAAATGCAAAACGACGAACGAATGCAAGCCCTCGAAGAACTAGAAGAGACAATCCCGGTACACTTACGAACAACAGCAACCAACTTGGCAATAGCGGCACACGAAACAGCGGAAAAGAAGGAACTCCCAGAAGAATACAAGAGGCACGCAAAGGTATTCAGCGAAGAGGAATCCCATCGATTCCCACCGTCCAGACCCTGGGATCACGCCATCGACCTTAAACCAAACGCCCCAGACCACATCAACTGCAAAGTCTACCCGCTCAATCAAACGGAAGACAAAGCATTAGAGGAGTTCCTGGATGAACAACTGGCGAAAGGATATATCAGACCATCTAAATCACAGTACGCAGCCCCTTTCTTCTTCGTCAAAAAGAAGGACGGAAAACTACGCCCGGTGCAGGACTACAGGGAACTCAACGCATGGACCATACGCAATCAGTACCCCCTACCACTCATACCTCAGCTAATTGCAGATCTCAGTGGGGGATGGATATTCTCGAAATTCGACGTACGGTGGGGATATACCAACATCAGAATCAAACCCGGCGACGAACACAAAGCGGCATTCAAGACCAAACGGGGGTTCTTCGAACCCTTGGTAATGTGTTTCGGGATGACAAACGCACCGGCAACTTTCCAAGCCATGATGAATTGGACCTTCGCCCCTCTTATCGAACATCACGAAAAGAAAGGAACTATTATTCGTGTATACATGGACGACATAGGAGTAGCCACGGCTACAACGAAGGAAGCACATACGGAAGCCATCCACGACATTCTAGACTTGCTGGAACAAAACGACCTCTACCTCAAACTGGACAAATGCACATTCCACTCAGACACCCTCGATTACCTGGGGGTAATCATTAAGAAGGGGGTGATTCGCATGGACCCTGTCAAAATCTCCGGAATCCGCGAATGGCCGGTCCCCAAAAACGTCAAACAGGTACGATCATTCCTAGGTTTCTGCAACTTCTACCGCGCTTTCATCCGAGGCTTTGCCACACACGCACGACCGCTCAACAAACTCACACGCAAAGACACGGAATGGCTATGGGGAACAGAACAACAGGCAGCGTTCGACAAACTCAAGACCCTGGTAACGGAAGAACCGGTACTCAAACATCCGGAACTAGACAAACCGTTCGAGCTAGAAGTCGACGCCTCGGGATATGCAGTGGGAGCTGTACTACTCCAACGCGATAAAGACAACAAACGACACCCAATCGCCTACTACTCCAATACCCTCAACGCGGCAGAAAGGAACTACGACATCTACGACCTGGAACTGTTAGCCATCGTCAAAGCACTAAGGAACTGGAGACCCTACCTTGCCGGATCACCCCACAAGATCAAAGTGTTCTCCGACCACATGAACCTGCAATACTGGAGATCCCCACAAAAGATAAGCAGACGGGTAGCAAGGGAAGTGCTGGAACTCTCCGAATATGACATAGAGATTCACCACATCAAGGGAACGGCGAATGGGAGAGCAGATGCCCTATCAAGGAGACCCGACTATGATCAAGGAGAGCACGACAACGAACAAGTCACAGTACTTCCGGACCACATATTCGTCAGAGCTGCAACAATCGACACAACGGACAACCCAACACGCATGAGTGCAACAATCCCTGTGGAAGAAATGCAGCCCACGTACCCAGTGTACACCCAGGACAACGATACTGTCACGAAATGGATAGACCCGCACAAACTCAAACGCATCAAAGGCACCTGGTACAAGGAAGGGCGAAGGGTGGTCACAGGCGACGCCCACGAACGAAGGCGTATTATACAAGCCCATCACAACACCCTCGCATATGGACACCCGGGAATCAACCGGACCATCAAATTGATCGAAAGATACTATTGGTGGCCAGGACTCCGGCAAGAAGCACAAGATTACGTTAAAGGATGCGCCGACTGTCAACGAATCAAAGTCAACAACAGACCAACACGCGCACCTCTACAACCAATATTCCCGAAACCGGAAGCAACCCCATTCAAAGTCATAGCCCTAGATTTCATCACCAAATTACCCCAATCGAACGGCTGCGATTCCATACTGACAGTAACAGACCACGACTGTTCTAAAGCGGCAGTATTCATCCCATGCGTAGAAGAGATAAGCGCGGAAGGAACGGCGGCCCTGTACGTGACACATGTTTTTCCCAGATTCGGACTGCCAGCGCGCATCATCAGCGATCGAGACCCTAGATTCGCGTCAAAGTTCATCCGCGAACTGTGCCGAATACTCGGCATAGAACAGAACATTTCCACCGCGTACCACCCCAGAACTGACGGCCAATCAGAACGAACCAACCAATGGCTAGAACAATACCTAAGATTCTGGGTCAACGAACGACAGGACGATTGGACACAATACCTACCAATGGCGGAATTCACGCATAACAACTGGCCCAACGAATCGACCAAAGAGTCCCCGTTCAATGTCCTTATGGGATATAACCCACGCGCTGATTGGATCGATCGACCATCCCCTATTCCGCAGGTAGCGCTACGAGCGCAGCAGTTCAAAGAGGCTAGAGCACGCGCCCAGGAATTGATGATCAAAGCGCAGCAAGGGTGGATCAAACACAAGGACACCCCAAAATACCAAATCGGGGACCTTGTGTGGCTTGAAGGGCGCCACCTACGTACCAACCAGCCAACGGCAAAACTTGTGCCCCAGAGACATGGGCCCTTCCAGATCACCCAGGTGATGTCCGCAGTCAACTACCGTCTAGAACTTCCCACGCAGTGGAGCATTCACCCAGTATTTCACACGGACCTCCTTACTCCGTACAGAGAAACTCCCACACACGGACCAAACTATCAGCGCCCACCACCGGACCTGATTGATGGAGAAGAAGAATACGAGGTCGAGAAGATTCTGGACTCCCGGCGATTCGGCAGGACAAGGAAATTACAGTATTTGGTCAAATGGTGCGGATATCCGGACTCAGACAACCAGTGGGTCTCCAAGGATGACGTATTCGCTGATGAAGCGATTCGGGAGTTCAAACGTTCAAACCCCGCCAGAGAAGTACATATAAGCGCAGGGAAATCCCAAGAGACGTCCCCATCTCCTTCACCCACTCTCCCATACACTCATGTCCTCATCCCCAGTCCAAGTGCACTATGTCCTCGACGACCTACTCCCAATCTCGGTACAACCTACCCTCATCGTTCAGAACGCGCCATCATCACCCCTGTCGCTTCCCCAGTCCATTCACGACGGAGACGGTCGTCCACCTACCCCCGTACCATCCCTCCTTCCTTCGCCAACCACTACAAGGGTTGGTTCAAGAGATCCTTCACCGGCCCACATGTCAACGTCCGCGGAACCCGATACGGACGAAACTCAAGTTCAAGAGGACCGGGACTTCGACCGGTACCTATCAGAGGAACATTGCCCTCTACACCAACACCTCGTCTACGGCAACCACCTCACCACCACGCACAACGAAACCCCTCCACTATGCACCACAGACAGGGAGCCCATCCGTATGCCGAAAGATCCTCGACCCAAGGTCCGCATCTATCGTGCGGAAGAACACAGTCCGATTTCCAGACGTCAAGTGGAGACTCCTCCACCCCTCGGATTCAGACACAACAGGGGAGTACATTACATCCCTTTCCAGATCCGCGACGCTCAGGACCGGTTGCACCCAGCTCGCTATACGCAGCTCATCCTTACGGCGGACCCGTTTGTCCTCGCCTACAGGAAGGGCAGCGATCAGCAGTACGGGAAGCCAGTGCACGCCGCCCCCAACTACGATTACCCTCGAGACGCCGCTTACTGCGACGACGACCTGATCTTCCTAGATCAGCGCAGCATCATGCGGGAGTCGGTAGACCGCGCCCTCACGGGCATGAAAGACCTCACATTGACGGCAGAGGTCCACCGATACCGCTGCGCCCAGGCGGGGGTGGAAGCGAAGGAATCAGAGCTGGCGAGGCTCACGGAGGAGTTGGACAAAGTGGCCAGGGTACGACGGGAGTGCGTGCTCCGCCTGCAGCGCGCCAACGCGATCACGCGCATCGAGGCAGAGAGGGATTCCTACCGACCGGGGTGGGAGGCGGGGCAGCAAGTCGCAGAGCAGAGAGAGGCAGCCCAGCGGGGTCGAGCTGGGGCTCGACCATAAGAAGGGGGTGATGTTACGGTTCGGATTGATCGGCGCCTCAGGCCGGGAAGTGGACACTGACGCGTCAACTATGACATCGCCGTCAGCAGAATATCGTCATGGACTTATAGGATCAGTCAGCTGGGTAAGCTCCGGCGCATGTGATTGTACGATAACAGATCGGATCTCAGAATGACTCGTAGTGACTCATAACTAGGATAGCAGTACTAGGGTTCACGGTACTTACGCTATTGGCTAGTTAGTATCCAAGCGGCGCTTCAAAGCCCACGCGTAACTGTATAAGTAGACTAGTGTGAAGACCAAGAACGGCATCTTGGTCTTCTTCCAATACCACCATCATCTACTCGTCTTTACTAAGAGGCTCTCCCCCTCTTAAGTGAGTGTCCGGCATATCCCCTGAGACCAGGGATCCCCGTGACTTACCCTTTGACTGTCCCTTCGCGGATCAGTGGAATATCCCGCCGACATCGCAGCATACCAAGTCTTCCTATATCGCAACGATCGAGTAGCGTCCCCCTATCACACCTTCTACATCATTGACAGCACTACGTGGGCTAACGCTCAGTACATCGATCGCATCCCGGCAGGAGTACCACAACTTGAAGATCTCCACGCATACTTTGGACGAGACGAAAGCCTCCAACCTCATCCAGCTTTCTACACCAGTACCTTCGCCAATCACAATTACCGACTTGTACGGATCGCCACCAAGCAAGAAGCCTAAGTCAGGCAAACGTCCGTGGTAGACGTAACAAAACCGCATTTCAAACCCTCAAACGACTAGTCACCAGCGAACCAGTACTAGCTCACCCCACATTAACGGACCAATTCGAACTCGAAGTAGACGCATCCGGATACGCAGTAGGCGCAGTCCTCCTCCAAAAGAAACAAGACGGAAAGCGCCACCCCATCAGATACTTCTCAAACACCCTGAACGAAGCAGAACGCAACTATGACATCTACGACTTGGAGCTCCTAGCCATCGTCAAAGCACTACGACACTGGAGACCATTCCTAGCAGGATCACCACACAAAGTCAAGATCTTTTCTGACCACCTCAACCTCATGCACTGGAAGTCACCACAAACGATAAGTCGCCATGTAGCCTGAGAAGTCTTGGAACTTATGGAGTATGACTTCGAGATCCACCACATTAAAGGAACAAACAACGGCCACGCGGACGCGCTATCACAAAGACCAGATTACGACAGAGGAGAGAGGGATAACGAAGGAGTCGTGGTCCTACCGGAAAAGGTATTCGCACAAAACCTTACCACACAAAACCCAGAGACACACGATCAAGACAAACACACCATACGCCCTTGGGTAGACTCACACAAGCTCAAAAAGGTTGAAGGAACCTGGTATCGCCAAGGCACATGAGTGATCACTGGAGGACCAGAAGAGATTCGCACCATCATTGTGAACCACCATGACCCCCCTGTCTATGGCCATCCAGGGATCAAATGGACGGCAAGAATCATCGAACGAGGCTACTGGTGGCCAAACATGTTGAAACACATAACCGAATATGTCCAAGGATGCGCAGAATGCCAACAACACAAAGTTAACAACTGCCCAATGAGAGCCCCGCTGGTACCCATCACACCTGAAGTCGACGCTAAGCCGTTTGAAACTATCACACTCGACTTCATCACTAAACTACCAGAGTCACAGGGATATGACTCCATCCTCACCATAACCGATCACGACTGCACCAAGGCATCAATCTTTATCCCCTGCAATGAGGAAATATCAGCAGAAGGAACAGCTGCCCTGTATGTCACCCACGTATTTCGAAGATTCGGGTTACCGGCGAAAATCATCAGCGATCGCGACCCACGCTTTGCATCAAAATTCACACGAGAGCTATGCCGAATCCTCGGCATCTATCAAAACATCTCCACGGCATACCACCCCCAAACAGATGGGCAGTCGGAACGCACCAATCAATGGCTAGAACAGTACCTCCGGTTCTGGGCCAATGAGCATCAAGATAACTGGGCGCGATTCCTACCCATGGCAGAATTTGCGCACAACAACTGGCCACATGAGGCAACAAGGAAGTCCCCATTTTTGCTCATGATGGGATACGACCCTCGCGCTGATTGGATCGATAAGCCATCGCCCATCCCACAGGTGCTCACAAGACTCCAACAATTCTGAGATGCACGGAAAGAGGCCCAGAACCTTATCAAAAAGGCACAATCACTGTGGATCAAACACCGAGATACACCCAAATACCAAGTCGGAGACCAAGTATGGTTAGAGGGACGACATCTCCGAACCAATCAACCCACTACCAAGCTAGCGGCACAACGACATGGCCTGTTCAAAATCATGCATGTGCTATCACCAGTCAATTACCAACTCGAACTTCCAGCCCAATGGAATATACATCCTGTGTTCCACATCGATCTGCTCATACCTTACCGCGAGACACTCCTCCATGGAGAAAACTTCCAGTGCCCACCACCGGATTTGGTAGATGGAGAAGAGGAGTATGAAGTGGAGCGTGTTCTAGACTCAAGGTGATTTGGCCGGAGCAAGAAACTGCAGTACCTTGTAAAATGGAAGGGGTATCCAGACTCGGAAAACCAGTGGGTCAACGAAAATGACCTATTCGTGAACGAAGCCATAGCAGAGTACGAGTGGAACATGAACCCAAAGAAGACACATATAAGGAGAGGACAAATCACAACTTGTCCCCCATCCTTTCACACTGGACTCCTCACTCAACCAACAATGTCTCTTCCCACTTCCCCCTCTTCCCCCTCTCTCGCTTCCCATCTCGTCGACGGTCTCACCCACAAAGAACTCCACGAAGCCCTCGACAACGTCCAAACCGTCATCAACATTGAAGAACCCAACCAGCCAGCTGCCCACTGGCTCCTCAGCTCCCAGGGAGACCACCTCAACACGATGCCATACACTGAAGCCAAAATTACTCGGCTTCGTACAGCTGTTGGACTCTTTGCGAGTCCCCCATCTCGACCTCTCCCTGTACGGATCGAGGTCCAACAAGAAGAAGACGCACGCCACCCTGAGATGGCAAGAGTGGATGAAGACGCGGGACTGGAGGGAGCCAGCGGAGGATTGGAGGCGACGGCAACTGGCAGTGGCAGCAGCCAGGCAGGCCGTCATCTATCACTGATGCTGCCAACACACCGAGATGCTGAGAGAGCAGCATACGAAGCAGTAGAGGGAACATTGAGGGAGTGGTACCCAGTTGAGCAGCCATACCTGATCACCGCAACCAACTCTGACGACCCCCAGGAAACCCCATACGCATGCGACTCCACCGGTCGCCCCATATACCGTGGCAGAGTGGTGGTCGACACCCAAGATGCCACCCTGCCCACCGTTTGCCTTCAATACCTAGGAGGGTCCGCGTGAGTCGCACCCCACGGGTACAAATGAAACCTTGGGGAGGACTTCATCCACTACCCCATCACTGATGCCCAAGGAGTCACCCGCCAAGTGTCCTACGTCCAGGTGAT
Source organism: Lactarius akahatsu (assembly GCA_021524915.1). Lineage (NCBI taxonomy): Eukaryota > Fungi > Basidiomycota > Agaricomycetes > Russulales > Russulaceae > Lactarius > Lactarius akahatsu. The sequence goes on along the minus strand of JAKELL010000163.1, from coordinate 57,705 downwards.
CACCAGGCCGGACCCCCTCGTCCTAGGGCTGGTGGATGACAGCGACAAGGTGTACAGTCGCCCTCTCTACGCCGAGCCCCATGTCCGAGAAGAGGGCAAGCCCCACTACGTGCTCGTTGGGGGGCACAGCAATCAGCACTGGGTGGACCGTGCCATCAACGAGTTGAAGGATGTAGGGTTGAAGGTGGAGGTGGTCCGCTTCCGGGCTTACAAGCATGAGGCAGAGAGGATGGAGCAGCGCCTCCACACCCTAGCCCAGGCGCTCGGTGGGGTCCAGGCAGAGCTAGCCCGCTGCAAGTTCTGGTTGGAGATGGCTAACATATTGGATCGGATTATGGAGAGGCAGGAGGCGTGGGTCGGAGGGATAGGCCCCACTCGGCACCACGGTCGTCACAGCTGAAGAGGGGGTGATGTCATGACACGAGTGAAATGGACTCTTACTTACGATTATGGCCGCGTTAGTAAGTAGTAATGTGTCATGGACAGGAGGATCAGTCAGCAGTTGCACAATCACATGCCGATAAGGCATGAGTCAACACTAGGATAGCGGTAGTAGGGTTCGAGCTACATTGTAACGCCACCACTGGCGTTAGTCCAACTTGGACTGCGAAAGGGTGTTTACGACTTAGCAAAATATCTCTTCTGGGTCACGTGACCTGATCACGGGATACATGGCGCTTATATGAGCACGTGATCCGACCATACACTAGGGCAAGTCGTGCCACTAGGTAATCCGAGTGATTGATAGAGATGACTTGCACGTCGAGGCAAGCGAATCACGCGTGAACAAGACGAGAAGAAAGTGGTGATTGAAGAAGACCAAGATGGCATATCTTGGTCTTATCAAGCCACTACTTATACATGTAAGAGGGTGCTTTAAAGCTCCTCTCCAAAACCTATTCGACGAATGGCGTATGTAGCTCGAACCCTACTATTGCTATCCTAGTGTTGACTCATGCCACATTGGCATGTGATTGTACTACTACGCTGACTGATCCTGCTGTCCATGACACATTTCTACTTACTAACGCTGTCATAATCGTATAGTAAGTGTCCATTCTCGAGCGTCGTGATATCACCCCCTTTTCAGCCACGACGACCATGGCGCCGAGTGGGGCCGATCCCTCCAACCCACGCTTCCTGCCTTTCCGTAATCCGATCTAACATGTTGGCCATCTCGAGTCGGAACTTGCACCAGGCCAGCTTGGATTGAACCCCGCCGAGTGCCTGAGCTAAGGCATGAAGCCGCTGCTCCATCCTTTCAGCCTCGTGTCGGTAGGCGCGGAATCTGGTCAGCTCAGCTTTGAGCCCCACATCCTTCAACTCATTCACCACACGGTCCACCCTATGTTGGTTGCTGTGCCCTCCGACGAGGGTGAATAGTTCTTCTGGGGAGTAGTGGGGTTTGCCGGCCTCCCGGACGTGTGGTTTGGCGTACAAGGGTCGACTGTACACCTTGTCGCTGTTGTCCACGAGGCCAAGGACTAGTGGGTCCGGTCCGGCGATGACCTGGATGTAGGATGCTTGACGTGTGACTCCTTGGGTGTCGGTGATGGGGTAGTGGACGAAGTTGTCCCCTCGGTTGTGTTTGTATCTGTGAGGGGCGACTCGTGACGAGCCCCCGAGGTATCGGAGGCGAATGGTGGGTAGGGTGGAGTCCTGGGTGTCCACCACCATGCCGCCACGGTATATGGGGCGGCCCGTTGAGTCACAGGCGTATGGGGTTTCCCGGGGGTTGTCAGAATTGGTAGCGGTGATGAGGTAAGGTTGCTCAACAGGGTACCATTCCCTCAGCATTCCTTCTACTGCCTCGTAAACTGCCCTCTCAGCATCTCGATGTGTTGGCGTTGTCAGTGATAGATGACGGCTCTTCTGGCTGCTGCCACTGCTAGTTTCCGCCGCTTCCAGTCCTCCACCAGCTCCTTCCAATCCCGTGTTCTCATCCACTCCTGCCACCTCAGCATTGCGTGCGTCTTCTTCTTGGTGGTCCTCGATTCGTACTGGGAGAGGTCGAGGTGAGGGACTCGCAAAGAGTCCGACAGCTGTATGAAGCTGAGTAATTTCGGCCTCAGTGTAGGGCGCCGTGTTAAGGTGGTCCCCCTGGGGGGTGGTGAGCCAGCAGGTGGCGGGTTGGTCGGGCTCTTCGATGTCGATGATGGTCTGGATGTTGTTGAGGGCTTCACGAAGTTCTTCATGGGTGAGGCCATCGATGAGACAGGAAGCAAGAGAGGGGGAAGAGGAGGAAGTGGGAAGAGACATTTTGTGTTGAGTGAAGGGTCCAGTGTGAAGAGATGGGGAAGACTCAGCGTTGTTCGTTTGATTTATATGCATCCTGGTGGTAGTTGAACTCCGTTCGTACTCCGCTATGGCTTCGTCTGCGAACACGTCATCCTTGTTGACCCACTGGTTCTCCAAGTCTGGGTACCCCTTCCATTTCACAAGGTATTGAAGTTTCTTGCTCCAGCCGAAGCACCTTGAGTCTAGAATTTGCTCCACCTCGTACTCCTCTTCTCCATCCACTAGATCCGGTGGTGGGCGCTGGAAGTTTTCTCCGTGCATGGGCGTCTCTCGATAAGGCGTGAGCAAATCGATGTGGAACATGGGGTGGATGTTCCACTGCGTGGGAAGTTCGAGTTGATAATTCACCGGTGGCAGGACACGTGTGATTTGGAATGGTCCGTGTCGCCTTGCTGCGAGTTTAGCTGTTGGCTGATTGGTTCGGAGGTGTCGCCCTTCTAACCATACTTGGTCTCCTATTTGATATTTGGGCGTGTGTCTATGTTTGATCCATAGTGATTGCGCCTTTTGGATGAGGTTCTGGGCTTCTTTCCGCGCGTCTCGGAATTGTTGGAGTCGTGTGAGTACCTGTGGGATTGGTGATGGTTTATCGATCCAATCAGCGCAGGGGTCGTATCCCATTAGGAGTGAGAATGGTGACTTCCTTGTTGCCTCGTGTGGCCAGTTGTTATGCGCGAATTCCGCCATTGGTAGGAATCGCGCCCAGTTGTCTTGGCGTTCGTTGGTCCAGAACTGGAGATATTGTTCGAGCCATTGATTGGTGCGTTCTGACTGTCCGTCCGTTCGGGGATGGTATGCCGTGGAAATGTTCTGATAGATGCCTAAGATCTGGCACAATTCCCGTGTGAATTTTGATGCAAAGCGTGGATCACGGTCACTGATGATCTTTGACGGTAATCCGAATCTCCGAAATACGTGAGTTACGTACAGGGCTGCAGTTTCCTCTGCCGATATCTCCTCGTTGCAGGGGATGAAGATTGATGCTTTGGTGCAGTCGTGGTCGGTTACGGTGAGGATGGAGTCGTATCCCTGCAACTCTGGTAGTTTAGTGATAAAGTCGAGTGCAATGGTTTCGAATGGCTTAGCATCGATCTTTGGTGTGATGGGTACTAGTGGGGCCTTCGTCGGATGGTTGTTGACTTTGTGTCTTTGGCATTCCGCGCAGCCTTGGACGTACTCGGTCACATGCTTCTGCATATTCGGCCACCAATAGTTTCATTCGATGATCTTCGCCGTTCGTTTGATTCCTGGGTGGCCGTATACGGGGGGGTTGTGGTGATTTGCGATGATGGTGCAAATCTCATCCGGTCCTCTGGTGATTACTCGTGCGCCTTGGCGATACCAGGTCCCTTCGACCTTCTTGAGTTGGTGCGGGTCTGCCCAGGGATGTATGATGCGTTCATCCTGGTTGTGTGCTTCCGGGCTTTGCGTGGTGAGGGTTCGCACGAATACTTGGTCCGGTAGGACCACGACTCCTTCGTTGTCCCTCTCTCCTCGGTTGTAGTCTGGTCTTTGCGATAGTGCGTCTGCGCGACCATTGTTTGTTCCTTTGATGTGATGAATCTCGAAGTCGTATTCCATGAGCTCTAGAACTTCTCGGGCTACACGACAACTTATCTTTTGTGGCAATTTCCAGTGCGTGAGATTAAGGTGGTCGGAGAAGATTTTGATCTTGTGTGGCGACCCTGCCAGGAAGTGCCTCCAGTGTCGTAGTGCTTTGACAATAGCTAGGAGTTCCAGATCGTAGATATCGTAGTTGCGTTCTGCTTCATTTAAGGTGGTTGAGAAGTATCCGATGGGGTGTCGTTTCCCGTCTTGTTTCTTCTGGAGGAGAACTGCGCCTACGGCGTATCCGGATGCATCTACTTCGAGCTCGAATTGGTCCGTCAGTGTGGGGTGAGCTAGTACGGGTTCACTGGTGACTAGGTCTTTGAGGGTTTGGAACACCTTTTCTTCGTCTTTGCCCCACGTCCATTCGGTGTCTTTGCGTGTGAGCTTGTTGAGGGCTCGTGCGTGTGTGGCAAAACCGCGAATGAAGAGTCGGTAAAAATTGCAAAAGCCTAGAAAAGATTGTACGTCGCGTACTTTCGTAGGTGTGGGCCAGTCGCGTATGCTGGCAATTTTTACAGGGTCCATGCGAGTCACCCCCTTTTCAAGAATTACCCCCAGGTAATCCATTCACGGTTGGTGGAATGTGCATTTGGATGGTTTGAAGTAGAGGTCATGGTCCATCGCCACTTGAAGTACCACGCATACGGCGTCTATGTGTGCTTGGAGTCTGACATTTTCAAGTGTTGCTATGCCAATATCGTCCATGTAAACGCGAATGATCGTGCCCATAGCTGCAAAGACGCGGATCGTGTCGCCTAGTATGTCGTTCATCATGTTCTGGAAGGTGGCTGGTGAGTTCGTAAGTCCAAAGTACATGACTAGGGGTTCAAATAGTCTGTATTTCGTTTTGAACGCTGCTTTGTGCTCGTCGCCTTCTTTGATGTGCACATTGTTGTACCCCCAGCGGATGTCCAGTTTGGTGAAGATGCACCCGTCTCCGAGGTCATTTATGAGTTCCGACATGAGGGGTAGGGGATATTGGTTGCGCACCGTGCAGGCATTGATACGCCTGTAGTCCTGTACAGGTCTCAGCTTTCCGTCCTTCTTCTTGATGAAGAAAAATGAGGAGGCGTAAGGGGATTTCGACGGTTGGATGTATCCTAACTTAAGCTGTTCGTCTAGCCATTCGCGCAGTTGACCGTCCTCGTTCTGTGACATGGGGTAGACTTTACAGTCGATGCTGGGAGGTGTGCCGGGTTTGAAGTCAATTGCGTGGTCCCATGGTCGTGATGGTGGAAATCGGTGGGATGCTTCTTTGCTGAAAATCTTGGCGAAGCGTTGGTACGGTTCGGGGATGGTTGTGTCGATGGTGCCTTGGTTAGCGGCTATGGCTAGTTCGGTGGCTGTGGTACATATCTGGCATTCCTCTTCGAGTTCTCAAATGACTTCTTCAGCTTCGTTTTTGGTCATGGCACTGGCGATGGTGGTTTGCGTTTCCGTGGGGTTGATTGATCTGAGTACAACGGGGAGGGTGTCTTCATGAATTGTGGCGTGGGCCCAGCTGATCGTGGGCTCATAAGTGGCTAGCCAGGGATATCCAAGGACAAGGTCTTTGTTTCCAATGTCTGTAACCAGGAATCTCATGACTTTATTAGTTCTGTTGGTTTGGACATCTAGGTCGACGAAGTGAGTGATGGACCCAGCTTTATTTTCCGTGTTGTCTATGTTCCATATTTTTTTTGGTCTTTCAAGAGCTTGCAGCCCGAGTCCCATTTGTTTTGCGAATGCGGGTCTTATAAAGTTGTCAGTGGCTCCGGAGTCTACGAGCCCTTTTATATCGGCCATAGAGTAACTTGTGTGAATCGAGACTGGAATTCTAAGCGAACGGTAGCGAGTCATGATTACAGTGTTACAATTAACCGCCCTCCCAGGCCGATGGGTTCAGGCATCCTGAAAACCCTCTTGGGTCCAGAGATCTTTGAATACGAGGTCCTTGACCTCATCGCTTGCTCCTCTCAACGTTTCCATCCACTCCTTGGCTTGTTCTTGTGGGGTGGTTTCTGCGCGGCGTACCATTGCGGGTTCTTGGCTGTAGTAGCCGGTGTCTGCGCCTTGACTTGTGCTTGCGTATGGCTGAGCCGGCTGTCTTGGCTTTCTGGGGCGTGTGCATTCTTGTGAGAAGTGGCCTGGCTGATTGCAGTTATAGCAGATTACTTCCCTCATGTCACGACGCTGTCCTCCCCCTCGGTTTTGTCCCGGCCCTCCTCTTGGTGGGAATGGGGGTCATTGGTAGCCCCCACGGTTTGGATCACCTACTTCGGCGAGGTGTGCGCGGGTGCGATCTGCTGACGTGTCCATGGCATCTGGGTCGCATCGGGGTGGTGGGTACCTGGGTGGTGTCCATTGTGGGTTGTATCCGCGGTTCTGCTGGGGTCTGGGTGGCGGTGGTGTGCGTGTGGTGGTTGTTGAAGCGCAGAACTAACGAGCGAGGGTTTAATAGCAGAAAGCTAAAAGACAAGTAACTTCAGAGGTAGAAGTAACTCTATACCAATACTACTACACACCTAAAAGACAAGTACTAAGACGTCTGTGAGTAAGGTGCTGTAGGGTAAGAGAGGAAATGGAACTTACACTTCAGAGGTAGAAGTAACTCTGAAGTGTGAAGGCGAAAACAGCAGTCCTTATATACAGGACGCTTTGTAAGAATGGTCCGTGTGCACAGGTGACCCAAACACAATACAGTTGGTCTGTGCGTCAGAGGGACAAACACCATTGGAGGGCGGAATACAACAACTGCCTAAAGCAGACAATACCAGTATCTTAAGAATGAAGAACAATAAGAGTCAACACGTGACTCTATCAATAAAGATAAACAAAAGCGGTCCGTAAGAGTCCGAAGTCCAAATCAGTCCTTAAGGGACAGATACCGTATTTAGTATATGGGATGACTCAATCATATCCCACGAGACATGTGACTTGAATCAGTCGCGTCTCAACAGTGGTACTTATCCCCAGGCGGGCACGTAGGTGTATGTACTGCTTCTGCCTTCGGAGTGCCGCTTCTTTCCATTCGTTGAAAGTTTGAGGGTCGTCCAGCTCGTAGATTTTGGTGAAGAGGGCTCTCGGTAGCCCCGCCGTGAACCGGTCCAGCGTTTGGCGATCGTTGAGGCGGTAGTCAGCTTTCCGTGCCAGCTGCTCGAAGTTGGTGACGTACGAATCAATGTCATCACCGATCATTTTGAATCCTTTGGCCAGCGTGGCCTGTGCCTGTTCCTGTTCGAGTACGTTCGAGAAGCGGTCCGAGAATCCCGCCGTCAATGTGTCCCATAGGTACGGGTCGTATCGACTCCTTCCGTGGTGGAGTTCGTTGTTTAGCCATTGGAGGAAGCCAAGTGTCCAGTTCGATACTCGTGGTCCTTTGATGAAGCCTAAGAACAATAGGCATCGCCAGTAGACGTTGGTCATGATCGGCGCTTCTGAATTTTGTCCCCAGTATATATGCCATTGCGTCAGAAATGATTCGTACTCATCTCTGTTTCCATTGAAGATGCTCAGGGTTTCCCCCACTAGTTTGTCTGTTCCCTGGGGCGCTCCTGGTATGGGTGCTCCTGGAGCTGGTCCTCCCGCCGGTGGTGGCGGTCCTCCTCCAAATGGGTCTCCGCCTCCCCCTCCTCCAAATTGGGGTTGTCGTCTTCCTGGGGGTCCTTGACCAAAGTGGCCTCCCAGTCTTCAGGGTGGCGGGGGTCCCCCTGCGCCTGGTGGGGGATCTGCGACGTCTGGTCCTACTGCCCTGAAGATTGCCACATCGTCGGCCGTCATTTGGTGTCCGGTGGTTGGGTTGATGGGGCGTAGGTAGGCTTCGGCTTCTTCGGTGATTCTTCGGGCCTCTTCGATTGCCGTGTCGACTTCAGTTATCGTTGCAGTGGCCATCTCTGCAGGGGGGTGTACCTCGATACTTTCTGGCTTGTTTATGCATAGGGACTCAGCTGTTTGTATTATGTCTCCGACTTCAGACTCTTCGTTGTCTGTTTCCTCGTCGTCTCCGCTGGTCTCCGATGGTGCGGGGGTTCTAGGTTCAGAGGTGCTCGGTTCTTCTTCTGGTTGTCCGTCTATGTGTCCCCACTCTGCGCGCGTGGGTAGGTTCCTTGAGTCGATATCACAGTTATAATTCCTCCCCGCGGGTCGTACTGCGTTGTAGCGGTTATCTATGGGGTTCCAAGTGATTTCAACCCAGCACAGATGGTCAAAATTGAACTCAACGGGGCGGTATCGGGTTGGGCCCGATGCAAAGTCAACGAAGTAGCCTGTTTCTCCTCTGTATTCTCTCCACCGAGCGGCTCCTAGGAATTGTGTTGGTACATTGCGGTCTCCCCTTCGTTCGAGGGAGTAGGTTTGAAAGTTTCTCCACTGGTCTCGAGTTGTAAACACCACGATGGATAGATCTTGGTCTTAATGTAACACCACCACTGGCGTTAGTCCGACTTGGACTGCGAAAGGGTGTTTACGACTTAGCAAAATATCTCTTCTGGGTCACGTGACCTGATCACGGGATACACGGCACTTATATGAGCACGTGATCCGACCATACACTAGGGCAAGTCGTGCCACTAGGTAATCCAAGCGATTGATAGAGACGACTTGCACGTCAAGGCAAGCGAATCACGCATGAACAAGACGAGAAGAAAGTGGTGATTGAAGAAGACCAAGATGGCGTATCTTGGTCTTATTGAGCCACTACTTATACATGTAAGAGGGCGCTTTAAAGCTCTTCTCCGAAACCTATTCGACGAATGGCGTATGTAGCTCGAACCCTACTATCGCTATCCTAGTGTTGACTCATGCCACATCGGCATGTGATTGTACTACTATGCTGACTGATCCTGCTGTCCATGACACATTTCTACTTACTAACACTGTCATAATCATATAGTAAGCGTCCGTTCTCGAGCGTCGTGACATACATACGCTATTCATCGTAGGGATTCAAGGGGAGCTTCAAAGCAAACCCCTTTCATGTATAAATAGTGGCCAGATAAGACCAAGATACGCCATCTTGGTCTTCTTCAATCACCACCTTTCACTCGTCTCATTTTCGTGTGATTCACTTGCCTCTTCGCACAAGTCATCTTTATTGACCCTCGGATTACCTAGTGGCACGACTTGCCCTAGTGTACGCTCAGATCACGTGCCTTAATAAGCGCCATGTACCTCATGACCAGGTCACGTGACTCTTGGAGAATATTTCACTAAGTCGTGAACGCCCTCTCGCAGTCCAAGTCGGACTAACATCAGTGGTGGCGTTACATCAGTTCTGCCTATTGGAACACATCCCCGACAGACCCAAACGGCGGCTATCGCTGCGTACTTGGACAACAGGTCTATCTTGTCAAATTTATCAACAATACCTGGTACCTCGTCAAAAGGCATTTTGACACTAACCTCGGGCTACACATCCACCGCACTCAAAATTCTCTTGCTATCAAACGAAACAACCCCCTTGGCCTTGGCTGGTGGAACCCTAACAACAAAAGTAATCCCAAATGACTCCCCCTTGCCATCACATCCATCCCTGCAGAAAAACCTCAAGGAGGAGAACCGATCAAATACATTGAAGAAGATATCTCACTTGACCTCCCACTCCCCGATCCCATCAAAGAACTCACAGAAGCTTTCAGGTGTTTAACCCCAATCCACACCAATCTCTCCCTTATCGAACCTGCCGCACCCACGCCTACACCAGCGCCCATAATCCCAACAATCCCATCTACACCCTTCACTCCTCCCCTGGTCATATGGATGACTACAACTCCGCTCACTGGCACCCTCAAAGGCGCACCCCCAAATCTCTTTACCGGCAATCGCACAGATAGTGAACAATTTATAAGGGAATTTTGCTTACACAGCAAACTTAACAGAGATCATGCCATTATGCAAAACCCATACTCACATGTGCTTTGCGTGCTTGGCTTCATGTGTGGACCCACTGTCAACAACTGGATTGACCTTGAAGAATGGAAAATAGACAAAATGATCACTCATTGAACCAATCCTGTTGCAGAAACTGATGAACAGTTATGGACAATGTTCGAAGCTTCATTCAAGGATGCGTGGACAGATACACTCAGCAAGCAAAACACTTATCAGAAGCTCACTACACTCCACATGAAGGAGATGACGTCGACACTTACATCGCGCAATTCGAATACCTTGCAAACGTGGCAGGATGGCATCACGACACCAGCAGAACCGTGGAGTTCTTCTGTCGCGGACTCATGGAATCACTCCTCCACACATGCATACAATGTACTACCATCCCCAATACTATGACGGAATGGCAAATAGCAGCTCACACAGAGGCACAACGTGCCTGGACCCTTGTTACGAACCCCGACCACTGAAGGTGCAGCCCGTGCGCATGACGGCCCGGAGACACTGCCAGCCACTGCAGAGACTCCGTGGAGCCTGATTGCCGGCCGCGCCGGATCCCTGGGTGCTAGGGAGCGGTTATGGGAACGCCTGGGCTTGTGACGTCACCGATCACGTGACTTGGGCCTGGACTGACCTAGACCGATGACGACAGATGGCGCAATGCCTCATGTGACCTTCTAGTAGGTTCCATGGCTGCGCACGGACCACCGAACCCTCAGTAGAGCGGACTTAGCTGGGTACGAACCTTATGTACCTGCTTGTATATATACCAGTAGCGTTTCGTACTCAAGTCCCCAGACTTGAGTTACTTAGCAATACCAGCTAGTACCTTGGGAACCTTGCTCTGCCTCTTTAAGTCCATCCGCTTATCTTGTGCATCACTGTTCTCGCTGCACCCCTTCAAGTGTACGCCTTTGACCAATCCAAGTCTCCTTAGTCATCGTCTGCGACTACAACCCCCTGACCTTGTTCTTTCGTTATGCCATCTGCTGGTAAACCCCGAGTCAGACGTCGCCCCGCTGGTGGCATTACAACCCTCGCAAGTTGCCTTCTGGCCCGTGGCATCAAAACCTCCTGCAAAACAGACCCCATCTTACTCACCTCTAGTGTAACCGTGCCCACACCTGCCCCTGCCTCAAACAACATAGTTCCAATGGACATCAATGCCATCTTGACATCTAGATGCACGTTCCAGACAAACTTATCAGATGCAGACAACACCTGCTGCCAGAAAGAAGGCAGATGTTTCTACTGCCAGCAGCTCGGCCATTTGTCCAAGGAATGCCCAAAACATCGAAGATCTACCGTCCAGATTAACAAAGTTTCAACTTCACACTCCATACTTGATCCCACCACCCAAACGGTTCTACGTGATGTGCTTACCCTCAGCCCTCAAGCACGTGCACACATTCTCAATAGTCTCACTCTCATTGGTGATGACGACTTTCAAGGGAACTCAGACACTGGGCTTCAGATAAATAACATCCACTTTGCATTGCCCAGCCCCCAACAACTCTCACCTCTCCCCACCTTCGTCTCAACTCCACATTCTCCGCCTACAGTCTTCTTGTCACCCACCTTGTCGCGCTCTACATCGCCTGCTATGTCTCCCGCTCTTCACCCCATCTCACTTCCTGCATCACGCCCTCTCTCACCAACAGTCCTCTCCTCCCTCACCCTCCCAGACAAACGCCTGCACTCTCCCCCCCTCGTCAACTCCGCCCCACTCATTGACTTCCTCAACAGTGATAACAACGATGCCCTCCTTGTAGTGCACCCACCTCTCTCCCTGACCACGCCCCCTTCTGGTATTGAGGACGATACCACCCTTAACAGGGGGTAAAAACCTCAAACGACTCGGTTTCAACCCTACTACCTAACCTGACACATGAAAACACCCCACGATACCCCGCCCTTTTTCTCACATGCCTGCAAATTACCCCAAGATCCAGACAAAGTCCAACAGACAGCACCACGTCCCTGGACCTCAGCCATGCACTGCAATAAACAACAAGCAGAAGGCGAACCATGCAAGGATACGTGTTACGATTCGGATCGATCGGCGCCTCGGGCCGGGAAGTGGACACTGACGCGTCGACTATGACATCGCCGTCAGCAGGATATCGTCATGGACTTGTAGGATCAGTCAGCCGGGTAAGCTCCGGCGCAGATGATTGTACGATAACGGATCGGATCTCGGAATGACTCGTAGTAACTCATAACTAGGATAGCGGTACTAGGGTTCGCGGTACTTACGCTATTGGCTAGTTAGTATTCAAGCGGCGCTTCAAAGCCCGCGCGTAACTGTATAAGTAGACTAGTGCGAAGACCAAGAACGACATCTTGGTCTTCTTCCAATACCACCACCATCTACTCGTCTTTACTAAGAGGCTTTCCCCTCTTAAGTGAGTGTCCGGCATATCCCCTTAGACCAGGGATCCCCGTGACTTATCCTTGACTGCCCCTTCGTGGTTCAGTGAACTTCCCTGCCGACGTCGCCGCATATCAAGTCTTCCTTTATCGCAACGATCGAGTAGCGTCCCCTTACCACACCTTCTACATTATCGATAGCGCCACTTGGGCCAACGCTCAGTACATCGATCGTATCCCTGCAGGGGTACCGCAACTCGAAGACCTCCACGCATACTTTGGACGGGACGAAAGCCTTCAACCCCATCCAGCCTTCTACGCAAGTACCTTCGCCAACCACAACTATCGACGTGTACGGATCGCCACTAAGCAAGAAGCCTAAGTCAGGCAAGCGTCCGTGGTAGACGTAACATTAAGACCAAGATCCCACCGTGGCCAATCCTACAACCAAAGAACTTTGGGTCCCGTTCAGACCCTATTACATCGACAGAAGAGGAGATCGCAACGTCCCAAAGAGATACTTGGGATCCGCATTTTGGAAAGACGACGCAGAGACACCAGGCTACGTCACTTATTATTTCGATTGACAAAATAACTCGCAACTCATCCCGGTAGAATTCAACTTCGACAACCACTGTTGGGTAGAAGTTCGTTGGGACGCCGGAAGGGAGAAACTTCAAGCCACCAGGCCAGCAAGCTCAATCCTCAACCTAGACATCAAACAATCAGAAGTCGTCACCAGAGACCAGTGGGGAACAATCGACGGAGAAGACGAAGAACCCATTAGGTCCCCAACACCCAAGACACCCGCACCATCGCCATCGATCAAAAGCAATCCAGAAGAAATCGTCATCAGAGACGAACAAGAGGAGGAACAACTAAAACAAATCGCTGAGTTGATTCCCACTGATATGTCGATAACCATCCCAACCATGGCCGCAGCCCAAACAGCCCTACTAGGCAAGGGCACCGAATACCAACCACTCCCCGGAGGACCACCCGACGGAGGAGGAGGAGCACCACCAGGAGGAGACCCAGACGACAACCCGCAAGATGACCAAGCAGGCATACCAACGTTCATAATGCCCGACACCGACAAATTCATCGGGAAAGAACCCAAGATCTTCACCGGAAATCGCGACGAAGCAGAAGCCTTCCTCGCCCAATGGAACCGATTCGCAGGAGTCAATGCTGCTAACAAAAGCCTCAAGATTCCCTACATCAAGGCGATGATGTTCCTCACTTATGTCCAGGGACCACTCGTCGACGAATGGGCGACAGAAACAGCCAAATGGCTCGACGCCCAAGCCAACAGAAACGACCCATGGCTCTGGGCAGGAGTAGAACTCGCGTTCAAAGGACAATTCCGTGACAACCTGGAAAAGGATCGCGCAAGAGTAGAACTCGACAAGGGGTTCAGAATGATGAACGAAGACATTGACAGCTACGTCACTAAATTCGAAAAGCTGGTCCGACAGGCTGACTACCGGTTGGACGAACCACTCGTTCTCGACAAGTTCACCAGAGGCGTTCCTCTCAAACTATACCAAAACGCCTACCAATTCCACAACCCGCGCAGCTACTCCCAATGGAAAAGCGCGCTCATCGAGCAACAGAAGAGATACCTCCACATAAAGGCCAGAGAAACCGGCTTTGGAAGACAACCACAAACGGTGCAACGACCTCGCCCAAACCAGCCACTCCGATTCCAACCTCCGCAGCGACAAGGGAACCAGCAAGGGTGGCAACAATATCGCAACCACCCAGACGCAATGGACACCACCCCTGGAAGAATTAGGGCAAGAGTCGCGGAAATAGGCGACGTCAACAGAAACCACCCAGAGGATCCAAGAGACTGGACCCCAGGAGGAAGACCTCCATTCCCGCCAAGAGGCGGATTCATGCAATGCAGAGGAGGAGGACGCGGAGTCCTGAACATAAGGGACGTAACTTGTTACAATTGTAACCAGAAGGGACACTTCTCACGGGATTGCAACCAGCCACGAAAGGCGCGAGGAAGAAGCGCATACATCGAAGAGGTCCCTACCGCACCGCAGAGCGTAGCAGAAGAACCTCTCATCGACCTGGACGAATCAGTCCAAGGCAACAGAGGCACCACCAGCTCTCAAGTGGGCGACCTGCTAACCCAAGTTGTGGCACTACCGGAGGAGCAGAGAGGAATGTTTATGAGGGAAATGATGGGGAGGCAGGATTTTCCGAGCGCCTGAACCCAACGGCCTGGGTGAGGGCTTTAAATTGTAACTCAACGTTTATCACGCACTATCGATCTATGCACGTCCCAGTTTCGATTCGCACGAGTTACTTCATGGCCGACAAGAAAGCATTGGTGGACTCAGGAGCCACCCACAACTTCATACACCCAGACTTCGTCAGAAGAATGCACCTGGGAACCAAGGAACTACCAAACCCGCGTAACATATGGAATATCGATGGAACGCACAACAAAGGGGGAAAAATCACCCATTACGTTGATTTAAACATACAAACTGATGGAAAGCTTAAAACCATCCAGTTCCTAATCACCAACGTAGGAGGGGAAGACATCATCCTCGGATACCCCTGGCTAGCAACGTTCCAGCCACGGATACAATGGGCTACTGCTACTATGGACACAAAACAGTACCCCATCATCATACGGACCACAAACCCCAACAAACCACCGACCCAAGCAATAGTCCAGGCAGAACTTCGGAGCATCATCACAAAAATGCAGGATGACGAACGGATGCAAGCCTTCGAAGAACTGGAAGAGACTACCCCGATACACTTACGAACAATGGCAACCGACTTAGCAATCGCGGCACATGAAACGTCAGAGAAGAAGGAACTTCCCGAGGAATACAAGAGACACGCGAAAGTATTCAGCGAGGAGGAATCCCATCGATTCCCACCATCCAGACCCTGGGATCACGCCATCGACCTCAAACCAAACGCCCCAGACCACATCAACTGCAAAGTCTACCCGCTTAACCAAACGGAGGACAAAGCACTGGAGGAATTTTTGGACGAACAACTGGCAAAAGGATACATCCGACCATCTAAATCACAGTACGCAGCCCCTTTCTTCTTCGTCAAAAAGAAGGACGGAAAGCTACGCCCGGTGCAGGATTACAGGGAACTCAATACATGGACCATACGCAACCAATACCCCCTACCGCTTATACCCCAGCTAATTGCGGATCTCAGTGGGGGATGGATATTCTCGAAATTTGACGTCCGATGGGGGTACACCAACATCAGAATCAAACCTGGTGACGAACACAAAGCGGCATTCAAGACCAAACGGGGATTCTTCGAACCTTTGGTAATGTATTTCGGAATGACAAACGCACCGGCAACTTTCCAAGCCATGATGAACTGGACCTTCGCACCCCTCATCGAACATCACGAAAAGAAAGGGACCATCATTCGAGTATACATGGACGACATCGGAGTAGCCACAGCCACAACAAGGGAAGCACATATGGACGCCATCCACGACATCCTGGATCTACTGGAACAGAATGACCTCTACCTCAAACTGGACAAATGCACATTCCACTCAGACACCCTCGATTACCTGGGGGTAATCATTAAGAAGGGGGTGATTCGCATGGACCCTGTCAAAATCTCCGGAATCCGCGACTGGCCAACCCCCAAAAACGTCAAACAGGTACTATCATTCTTAGGATTTTGCAACTTCTACCGCGCTTTCATCCGAGGGTTCGCCAATCACGCACGACCACTCAACAAACTCACACGCAAAGACGCGGAATGGCAATGGGGAACAGAACAACAGACAGCGTTCGACAAGCTCAAAACCGTCGTAACGGAAGAACCGGTGCTCAAACACCCGGAATTAGACAAACCTTTCGAACTAGAAGTCGACGCCTCGGGATACGCCGTAGGAGCGGTACTGCTCCAACGCGATAAAGACAACAAACGACACCCAATCGCCTACTATTCAAACACCCTCAACGCAGCAGAAAGGAACTACGACATCTACGACCTGGAACTGTTAGCCATCATCAAAGCACTGAGAAATTGGAGACCATACCTCGCCGGGTCACCCCACAAAATCAAAGTGTTCTCCGACCACATGAACCTGCAATACTGGAGATCTCCGCAAAAGATTAGTAGACGGGTAGCAAGGGAAGTACTAGAACTCTCCGAATACGACATAGAGATTCACCACATCAAGGGAACGGCAAACGGGAGAGCGGACGCCCTATCAAGGAGACCCGACTATGACCAAGGAGAGCACGACAACGAGCAAGTCACAGTACTCCCGGACCACATATTCGTCAGAGCTGCGACCATCGACACAACGGACAACCCAACACGCATGAGCACAACAATCCCGGTGGAAGAAATGCAGCCTACATACCCAGTATACACCCAAGACAACGACGCTATCACGAAATGGATAGACCCGCACAGACTCAAACGCATCGAAGGCACCTGGTACAAAGAGGGGCGAAGAGTAGTCACAGGCGACGCTCACGAACGGAAGCGTATTATACAGGCCCACCACGACACGCTCGCTTATGGACACCCCGGAATCAACCGGACCATCAAACTGATCGAGAGATACTATTGGTGGCCAGGACTCCGGCAAGAAGCACAGGATTACGTTAAGGGATGCGCCGACTGTCAACGAATCAAAGTCAACAACAGACCAACGCGCGCACCCCTACAACCAATATTCCCGAAACCGGAAGCAACCCCGTTCGAGGTCATAGCCTTGGATTTCATCACCAAATTACCTCAATCGAACGGCTGCGACTCCATACTGACAGTGACAGACCACGACTGCTCTAAAGCGGCAGTATTTATCCCGTGCCTGGAGGAAATAAGCGCAGAAGGAACTGCGGCCCTGTACGTGACACATGTCTTTCCCAGATTCGGACTGCCAGCGCGCATCATCAGCGATCGAGACCCCAGATTCGCATCAAAGTTCATCCGCGAACTGTGCCGAATACTCGGCATAGAACAGAACATCTCCACCGCGTATCACCCCAGAACCGACGGCCAATCAGAACGAACCAACCAATGGCTAGAACAATACCTAAGGTTCTGGGTCAATGAGCGACAGGACGACTGGACGCAGTACCTACCAATGGCAGAATTCACGCATAACAATTGGCCCAACGAATCGACCAAGGAATCTCCATTCAACGTCCTCATGGGGTACAACCCACGCGCTGATTGGATCGATCGACCATCCCCTATCCCGCAAGTAGCGCTGCGGGCGCAGCAATTCAAAGAGGCTAGAACGCGCGCCCAGGAACTGATGATCAAAGCGCAGCAGGGGTGGATCAAACACAAGGACACCCCAAAGTACCAAATTGGGGACCTCGTATGGCTCGAAGGGCGCCACCTACGTACCAACCAGCCAACGGCAAAACTTGCGCCCCGAAGACATGGGCCCTTCCAGGTCACTCAGGTGATGTCCGCAGTAAACTACCGCCTAGAACTTCCCACGCAGTGGAGCATTCACCCAGTATTTCACACGGACCTTCTTACTCCGTACAAAGAAACTCCCACACACGGACCGAATTACCAGCGCCCACCACCGGATCTAGTTGATGGAGAAGAAGAATACGAGGTCGAGAAGATTCTAGACTCACGACGATTCGGCAGGACAAGGAAGTTGCAATATTTGGTCAAATGGCGCGGATACCCGGACTCGGACAACCAGTGGGTCTCCAAGGATGACGTGTTCGCTGACGAAGCAATTCGGGAATTCAAACATTCAAACCCCGCCAGAGAAACACATATAAGCGCAGGGAAATCCCAAGAGACGTCCCCATCTCTCTCACCTACTCTCCCATCCACTCATGTCCTTATCCCCAGTCCAAGTACACTATGTCCTCGACGACCTACTCCCAATCTCAGTACAACCTACCCTCATCGTTCAGAACGCGCCATCATCACCCCTGTCGCTTCCCCAGTCCCTTCACAACGGAGGCAGTCGTCCACCTACCCCCGTACCATCCCTCCTTCCTTCACCAACCACTACAAGAGTCGGTTCAAGAGATCCTTCGCCGACACACATGTCAACGTCCGCGGAACCCGATACGGACGAAGCTCAGGCTCAAGAGGACCGGGACTTCGACCGGTACCTATCAGAGGAACATTGCCCTCTACACCAACACCTCGTCTACGGCAACCACCTCACCACCACGCACAACGAAACCCCTCCGCTATGCACCACAGACGGGGAGCCCATCCGTATGCCGAAAGATTCTCGACCCAAGGTCCGCATCTATCGTGCGGAAGAACACAGTCCGGTTTCCAGACGCCAAGTGGAAACTCCTCCACCCCTCGGGTTCAGATACAACAGGGGAGTACACTATATCCCTTTCCAGATCCGCGATGCTCAGGACCGGCTGCACCCAGCTCGCTATACGCAGCTCATCCTTACGGCGGACCCGTTCGTCCTCGCCTACAGGAGGGGCAGCGACCAGCAGTATGGAAAACCGGTGCACGCCGCCCCCAACTACGACTATCCCCGAGACGCCGCTTACTGCGACGACGACCTGATCTTCTTGGATCAGCGCAGCATCATGCGGGAATCGGTGGACCGCGCCCTCACGGGCATGAAAGACCTCACGCTGACGGCGGAGGTCCATCGATACCGCTGCGCCCAGGCGGGGGTGGAAGCGAAGGAGTCGGAGTTGGTGAGACTCACGGAGGAGTTAGACAAGGTCGCCAGGGTACGACGCGAGTGCGTGCTCCGCCTACAGCGCGCCAATGCGATCACGTGCATCGAGGCGGAGAGGGACTCCTACCGACCGGGCTTAGAGGCGGGGCAACAAGTCGCAGAGCAGAGGGAGGCAGTCCAGCGGGGTCGAGCTGGGGCTCGACCGTAAGAAGGGGGTGATGTTACGATTCGGATCGATCGGCGCCTCGGGCCGGGAAGTGGACACTGACGCGTCGACTATGACATCGCCGTCAGCAGGATATCGTCATGGACTTGTAGGATCAGTCAGCCGGGTAAGCTCCGGCGCAGATGATTGTACGATAACGGATCGGATCTCGGAATGACTCGTAGTAACTCATAACTAGGATAGCGGTACTAGGGTTCGCGGTACTTACGCTATTGGCTAGTTAGTATTCAAGCGGCGCTTCAAAGCCCGCGCGTAACTGTATAAGTAGACTAGTGCGAAGACCAAGAACGACATCTTGGTCTTCTTCCAATACCACCACCATCTACTCGTCTTTACTAAGAGGCTTTCCCCTCTTAAGTGAGTGTCCGGCATATCCCCTTAGACCAGGGATCCCCGTGACTTATCCTTGACTGCCCCTTCGTGGTTCAGTGAACTTCCCTGCCGACGTCGCCGCATATCAAGTCTTCCTTTATCGCAACGATCGAGTAGCGTCCCCTTACCACACCTTCTACATTATCGATAGCGCCACTTGGGCCAACGCTCAGTACATCGATCGTATCCCTGCAGGGGTACCGCAACTCGAAGACCTCCACGCATACTTTGGACGGGACGAAAGCCTTCAACCCCATCCAGCCTTCTACGCAAGTACCTTCGCCAACCACAACTATCGACGTGTACGGATCGCCACTAAGCAAGAAGCCTAAGTCAGGCAAGCGTCCGTGGTAGACGTAACAATACGGGAACATGCCGTGCAGCAATTGTCCCCCTGAACCACCCCTTACATGCGCACACCCAAGAAAAACACACCCGGGAATACGACGGAGACAACGAGAGCCCCCGCAAACAGCTGACCATGCAACTTGCGGCGCATACCACCCCCCTGCCCCAATTTAAAAAATATTGATGCCAACCAACAATCCAGAAGTACGAACTGCTGAAAAATCAACAAATGCTGTTGCACTACACAACTACAGGTTGAAAACCATCAACCACAGATGATGCCAAGCCTTCGACATATGACAGTCTTACAGCATGTGCATTTCCGCTACTACCCAGAAGCTAAGAAAGAAGAGTACCCCTTGACTCCCTTTGGCGTCATGCACCTTGGTGCTGCCCTTGGCCCACACAAGAAGTATCAACCCATCAATATGACTGAAACCAAAGCATTGTAAATTCAAGGACAAATTGGTCAAGAAAGGGGCATATGTCATGATCAAGATCGTGCCATCGATCACCTCTGATCATTTGCCCTCTCTTTTAGAATGTTCTGTTTCTCTGTTCCACTTCTCTGAGTTTCGACTTCTTTAGTTCTGTTCTGTTCTGGAATGTTCCGTCTTTCTTGCTTCTGTTCTACTCTAGAATATTCCATTTCCCATGCTGCGGATAATGTGATTCTAGAGAGTAAAGAAAATTATATGTTTCGTAGAAAATCATAGAAAATACAGAAAAATAGGGACTTTGTACAGTATAAAAGAGCCAGTAGGGTAGCTTGTATTCCCTCGTTCTAGTCTTGTTTTCCATCTCTGAATCCATTGCTTTGACCATTTGCTTGCTTGAGGCAAGTCATCTTACATAACTGAACCCAACTACATCCCAGAATAGTGCCCAGGCTCTGCACGACCTTTCAAACACGATCACCTTGACACTGGGCAAGTCTCCAATTGTGAAAACCTGCCTGTAGCATCCTGAGTGGAACCAACTTGTCCTCTTGGTTTCCACTCAGGTGCGTCTCATTCTGTATCTCCTTACTCTTCCAATCTAACTTGTCCTCTTGGTTTCCACTCAGCCTACTACTGCGTGACACCACAAATTGTGATCTTGCATAAAGACCACCTTGACCTTTGCACGCTCCACAGTAACTGTAGGTTTGGTGCGTGATTTATCTCCGTGTTAGGCTTGAGTTCTGAAGGCCCAACAGTTCACTCAACCCTCTCAACTTGAGCTTAGTGTAGTGAGGTGTCATACCACTACAGTCATTGGATACATCAAGCATCTGGCATATGCTCTAGCAGAGCCCATGCAAGCCAAGCCCTGTCCCAATCCGGTGCAATGTGCAACTGTGTTCTTGTCTCAACTTGCCCACCCTACCTGACCAACCGAGTCTTTGACTCCATCTGCCATCTCTGACACCCATCCACCCCACCCAGTTATTCTGATCCCTTACAAATGACCTCATATGGCCTCACAAATGACCTCTAAGACTGGTTACTGTCCCGCTTGTATTTTTATCAACACATTGAAAAATGTACAGACAGTTGTGATTGAGAAGGTGTGTTGTGGGCCCTTTTGCTCCCAAGTGTCCACCCTGATCATGACACACTGCAGGACCCAAGGCATGAGAAAAGTGGCCCCATTCTCTTCCCCCCCAAGCATCAGGAAAACCCATGTTATACTTATTTGTACTTTCTGTTCTTTTTGCTCTTTTAGCAAGGGAAAAAAGGACACTTTCAGAAAAGTACCAACTACTTAAAAAATGAAATCCCCTCTTCTTTTTCTTTACTTTTCCTACTTTTTAGGCATATTTCTGAGGAAATTTTGGATTTTGGTCTGATGTTGGTCTGATTTTTTTTTTGAAATTTTGGTCCAATTTATTACCATATATGGGATTTTTCAGACCAAAAAAATAAATTTTGGTCCAATATTTCCATTTTTGGACATTTTATTTTGTCAATTTTTGGTCATTTGGTACTCTACTTATCCTGTACTTTTTTTGGCAGCTCAGCAAGTAAAAAAAAAGAAAGAGGGATGTCTTTTTCTTACTTTTTCTACTTGTTTTCTGAAAAGAATGAAAGAGTATGGAAAAGTATGAATAAGTAAATACATGGTTTTCCTGATGCTCCCCACTTCAACAGTGAGATTGAGGCCATACCGAAGAGATTGGACAGACTCACACAGGAGGAGGCCCACATGACCACAGCGCAGACCATGGCTATCATTCATGGTCTTTTAGATAATATGAAGGTGGTCATGGATGGTGAGTCAAGCTGCCTGGCTGCTGAGCATCTGATTGGACTGTTGTCTGTGTAGGTGGTGAGGTGTCAACAAGTGCGATCCAGTGGAATCTGAGTGAGTTCAACTTGTGCATGTGAATCAGTATATCTCAACCTCATGGAGGATACTAGTTACAATGCAAGAAGTGGTGAGCGAAATTAATAAAATGAAGCGTACGTTATCCCACCCAATATCGGTGACCGTGAAGGGTGAACCTTGTCTGCAGGTGATCAGTTCCAGAAGGATGCAAGGGGCTGGATCTCACCCCCAGATCCATCTAAAAATCACATCATTGCACGCAGGGGCCACCACAGTGAATCTTCGGTGTGGTTTACCCATGGCAACACCTTCAACAAGTGGATTGCTGCCGGCTCCCTCTTGTGGATATGTGGTAATTGTATGTGTTCTCTAAACCCTATCCATCCTCTTAGCCGCTGATGGAAAATTGTGACTGTAGTGGGATCAGGGAAGTATGGAAAGCAGGAGTGAGCAGGTCAAATTTTCAAATCACGCGTCTCAGCTAAGCTAGCCGAGATCCTGAGCCACGTTTCTGGAATTGCAACAACACAACTCTTTTTCAAATTATGTAATTCCCCTACCTGGCCTTCGTCTCGGGACCTGCCGCTCACATTGGAGCTCCATCCTTGGCTCCATTGTTGCTAACAGCGAGCACGCTCGGCCCTTTCTCCATAAATTTATAAATATCATTTTTACTACTTCAATATATGTGGCACTTTCCCAAGCCATGCTGAGCCCTGTTTGTCCCTCGTTTCGTTTGTATATTCCCAAGTATATTCCCCTTGTTGACTCGGTCATGTCATGGTCATCAGCCACATGGAAAGTAATCAAGGGTCCATGCGGCGTCAGGGTCTATTGGGCCAGTCGCCCTTGTCGGCATGTCGGGGGTGTCCTGACTCCCTCCCGTCTCATGGTCGTTCCTTTGGGAACGTCGTCAAGGTGCGTACAATTATAATATCTCTTCAATCTCTCTTGTTCTGTTACTAATCATCATAGTTCAGCCTTGGTTCATTGCTTCTGCACTTCTGACTTTTGAGTACGTTCTATTACCTTCGTCGTTGTCCAGTAAGCAATGTCTTTGTCTCTTTCTGTGATCTCTTAACCAAATATTTATTTTGTTCGGCATCCCCTCTCCTTGTCATACTGGTCCATACTTCTGACTTGGCACTTCAACATCGCGCACTCGGTACCAAACCACTCCCTCTTTGCTTCGACGTTTCACTCCTGAGTCCGGACGACCTCTCCACTCCACCATTGAAACCCAACACACCTCTACCGCCGCGCCACGCACGACATCACGTATAACAACAGGACTGACACTTTCAACTGCATCGTGTCACGATGGCCTGAACAGTCTCAGATCTCCAACTTCGACAACACATCACCTTTCCCTTTCATCGATGGCATGTTTGATGTCTCATAGGATTTGCTGCGGTGCATGCTGTCTCACATGTTATGTTTTATATAATCTATCTTAGGACATATGGTACACAGTTACAGGCATGAATACATGCTTGACAAATAAGAAGATAGATATGAGACAACCGAGGCCAAGTGCGAATGGATAGTCGAGACGAGAGGAAAAAGTCAATATTGCAGGGATAGAGAGAGATTCGGCATCACCACGGATCGAACCAGAGCCAGGCTCTCCATTCCACGCAAATCCATTCCACACCTGTAAAATCCAGCCCTTGCTTGCATACGCATACGCAAGCGCCAGCACAACTGCAGGAGTGGCTGTTTTCAAGCTGTCGGGACGTGGTCCACGAAGGTCCACTTCAAATAACCCCGTACTCTTTTGCCTCTACTGACACCATTTCTGGGCCAGAAAACCTTTGTACCTAGGTAGCCTGCGACCGTCCTCGTCCCCATGCCCTGTGTGCCACAAATGTTCAAATCTGTTAATAACTTGTAGTATGGTAGGAGAGGGCGTCAGCCATCTGGTCGATATAGACTGGAGCTCTCACGAAGGCTAAGGCCGGTGCGATTGCGAGCGGACGAGAGCGAGAGCGATCGAAGGCGAGCAGGAATATGGGAATGAGCATGGACGATCGAGGCGAGAGTGAGACGAGAGCGATGCTGCCCAAAGCGGCGAGACAAGGAAAGTTGACAAGTTCGACTGCCCGCGGTAGGGCCTAATTTTGAGCTGAGTCACACGGCACGCAGGACGAGAGGAGGGAAACACAACTGGACTTCAACTCCATTTCTGAGTCAATAGAGCGAGGTTTATATACATGTAGAACAGTACTATCCAGACAGACAAGTAGGTGGGAATGGATAGGTAAGGTAGAGGCGGCATAGGGGAAGCGAACAACGAAACGTGGAGATGATCGAGTTGGACAAACGGTAAGGTACGAGCAGGCGAGACGAGACAAGGGAACGATGGTTTATGAGCGCGAACACAAGGAATTATCTAGGAGAAAGGAAGCGACGGCAAGAGGCTATGAACAAAAGGGAACGAGATACGATGACGCATTACAATAGAAAGCCTCTTCCGAATCCAACGGCGGCGCACGGGGCTCCGACAGTGTCTTGCAGGTGGCCAAGGGCAGCCGAGAGCGAACTTGACATCTTGAAAGGGACATGGGCAATGCGAAGGAGACAGGATGGTGATGGACAAAGGAGCACGAGGTGCAAGGACGCGTGGCCTCGAGGGGCTGGGAGGCCTCTTACAAGGTGAGTATGGGCGTCAGCGATCCATGGCAACAGAAGTATAACGACGGAGGTAACGAGCGGGAGGAGAGAGAGAGAGAGGGAAGGGGAATTGAGACGGCGACCGGGTGCTGCCTGTATTCTGCAGAAGTGGTGGTTTAAATACAAGGAAACCAGTAGCTACCAGACCAGTAAGTAGGGGTAAGAGTAAGGCAAAGGGAAATAGGTGGCATAGGGAAATGAGTTGAGAGAAAGTGAGGTGGAACGCGGAGGTAATCGAGCACGGAAATGAGATGCAAAACCAGTCGGTAAGGTACGAGTAGTGAGACGAGACAATGGAGTCGATTAGAGACAAAGATATGGCGAACAATAGGGGCTGGTGCCGAGGCTGACAATGGGTGCACTACATAACAAAGGATCAGTAATTAGAGAACAAGAAAGTAAACCGCACCTTTGCCAGAGACAGAGGGACAGCATGGCCAAGGTGATCGACAAGGTCAAAGCGTCTTGACAGCTTCAAAGGGATGGGAGTTGAGATGAGTGAAGCAACAGAGACGGGATCTTGAGGGACAAAGACAATAGGAGAGAATGGCTCACCTTCACGGAGATGAAGGATGAGGTGAAGGGTGCTCTCCTTCTGGATGTTGTAGTCAGAGAGTGTACATCCGTCCTCGAGCTGTTGCCAGCGAAAATGAGACATTGTTGGTCAGGAAAGAATGGCTCACCTCCAGAGGCGAAGAATGAGGTGAAGGGTGCTCTCCTTCTGGATGTTGTGGTCAGAGAGCGTATGTCCGTCCTCAAGCTGTTGCCGGCGAAAACGAGATGTTGTTGGTCAGGACTCAGGAAAGAATGGCTCACCTCCACGGAGACGAAGAACAAGGTGAAGGGTGCTCTCCTTCTGAATGTTGTAGTCGGAGAGCATCCGCCCTCGAGCTGTTTGTGCCGGCAAAAATGAGACATTGCTGGTCAGGAGGGATCATCCTGGATCCTCGCCTTCACATTGTAGGACGTGAGGGTCCCAATGGCGGAGAGCAATTCCGCAGGGGTTAGAGTTGCAAGCCAAGAGGAAACCGGGTTCCGTATGCGTATGCGATGGCGAAGTGCCGATGCAACAGTGAATGGGTTATGGCACCGAGAGCGAGCGAGAGGCAAAGACTGAGAGTGCGAATGCGGAAGCGCGATCACGAGAACGAGTCGAAGACGATAAAGAGGAGAGCGGGTGAAGGAGAAGTCAAGAGTGCAGAACGCGAAGATGCGAACACAGATACGAGTAGAGAGTGGCGAGTCGAAGAGAAAGCACGAGTCGTTCGACTTGTGAGGGTTCTGGGTGCCGTCGAATGGCCTGACCGCGAGAATCACACAAACGGGTGATAGCGAAAGGGGGAAAACAACAGTGATATTCCAGAGTCAAGGGCACAGGCTTAAGTACAAGTGGGACTGTAGCTACAAGCGAGCCACTGGCAGTAAGAAGTAAGTAGGGTAGAGGGAGGGAAGTGAAGGGTGGCATAGGGAAATGATCAACGAGAGAGTGGGAAACGATCAAGTCAGACAAACGATCCAAGGGAGATGGGCGTGGAAACGAGAAACTGAAACGAATTAAACATAGCGAGCGAACGAGAATACAGTCAAAGGAAGGGCCAAAACACGATGACGCACGAGAATACGAAATCCTTCAATGGTGCAACGAATGGCACGGCCAGAGATGGCGTCTTGAGGGTGGCTCAGGGGTGGTGAGAACAGGTGGCCGGCAATCTTGACGCCTTGAAAGGAAGAAGAGAGATGGGCAATGCGACGAGCCCGGGGAGTTGAGGGACAAAGGCGGCACAAGGCGCGGGGACGCGCGGCCTGTCTACGAGTGGCTTGCGAGCCTCTTGCGAAAGGGTTGTCGACGGTGGTCCATGGTGATGAGAGTGTTACAAACCCTGACCACCGAAGGTGTGGCCCACGCGCATGACGGCCCGGAGACACTGCCAGCCACTGCAGAGACTCCGCGGAGCCCGATTGCCGGCCACGCCGGATCCCCGGGTGCTAGGGAGCGGTTACGGGAACGCCTGGGCTTGTGATGTCACCGATCACGTGACTTGGGCCTGGACTGACCTAGACTGATGACAACAGATGGCGCAATGCCTCATGTGACCTTCTAGTAGGTTCCATGGCTGCGCATGGACCACCAAACCCTCGGTAGAGCGGACTTAGCTGGGTACGAACCTTATGTACCTGCTTGTATATATACCAGTAGTGTTTCATACTCAAGTCCACAGACTTGAGTTACTTAGCAATACCAGCTAGTACCTTGGGAACCTTGCTCTGCCTCTTTAAGTCCATCCGCTTATCTTGTGCACCACCGTTCTTGCTGCACCTCTTCGAGTGTACGCCTTTGACCGATCCAAGTCTCCTTAGTCATCATCTGCGACTACGACCCCCTGACCTTGCTCTTTCGTTATGCCGTCTGCTGGTAAACCCCGAGTCGGACGTCACCCCGCTGGTGGCGTTACAGAGAGGAGGGCGTGCAAGGGGAAGGAGTGTGTGTAGGGAAGGACGAGTGATAGATAGGGAAGTGGGAATAGAGGGAGGAATCGAATGGGTCACTGCGACATCATGAGAACGCGAGACCAATATGGCAAGGAATCCACGCGATGCCCACAATTCCACCTCGGGGGTGATAGCTTTTCCCGTCAAGGCCTCAACAAAGATCCATACACCACCACAGAGATGAATTGAAGTATGAATGGACATGGACCAGCAGAAGAAAAAGTGGTGGTACAAGATGTATTAGTCAGAAGTGCCCTGACAGAGACCAACAAGACGTTGCTCACCGGACAATGCGCTGCGATGAAGGTAGCAGAATGGACATGCAAGTGGTAAGACCAGTCAAGACCGATGCAGGCAGGATGAAAGAGTCGGAAATGTGGGAATGGTGAAATAAATGGACCAAGCAGACATAGTAGGTAATAATACCTGAAGTTGGTGGCAGCGTGGCAGGACAAGTGAGATGTACTTCGCACGTTGCCCGATGCCGATGAGAAGGGAGCAACCCAGGGGAACAAATGCCCAAATGGACCCCGAGCTGCACAGACCCACGTAGCCAGTGACCGTGACAAGATGTTACGATTTTCACCTTACTGTACAATATGTCTTGCCTGCTTGTCTGCCCTGCCTTGCGTTCGCGTGTACTTTTACCCATGATCCACTTCGATTCGTTCTCCGACCCTTATCTCGCACCAATCCCATGACCGTAGGGAAGCCGGACTCGCTACTTCTAGAGCCCACTGACGTCATTTGAGCCCCGCGGGCCCCCGCAGGATTCCCTTGTACTTCTTATGGACTTCCCTTTCATATTGCCTTGTTAGCTTGCTAGGGCCAGTACCCTAGGATCACGTTATGTATTTGTACTTTACAAACACCCTGTACTAGTATATAAGTCACGCCCTACCTAGCTTGTACGGTAGACTTGACTTCTTGTGTAATACCACAATCGTCTTTGCCTCACGAACGCCTTTGACTCGCCGCTGCGCTTGAGCCCCCTTTTCGCTCGCCTTTCCGCTTGAGCCTTGACCTTCCACTACTATCCTTGTGTCCCTGGGAGACCAAGTGATACTTGTTCATCACCAAACTGAACCCTAACCGGTTCACGCTTTGCCGATCCCGTTGACTTGCCGAAGTACACGTCGTACTTAACGCCCCTGTGGTGGCATTACATTAAGTCAAGTCTCTCACAGTGGTGACATCCAGTCGCAGCCGAACCAAGTTTAGGCCCGAGTACATTGACCGCCTTAGTTCCGATGAACTTTCAGATAGAGTTAAAGGAACCGCGGTCTGGGCAGAACACAACGGAGTCGAAGGATACTTTATCTTTGACCCCTCGACACGATCATATCGACAGATTCATTATCTTGACGACAGGCATCTCTGGGCCTTTATTGAATACTCCCCATCTGAAGGAGCGTGGTACACTACTGGACCAGTACCCCTCACCCTGAACACCGGACCCTTAGGATCCTCTAATCCTTCGGGCATCGTTATTGATCCCCCCAGTACCCCATCCCCTAGCATATCCATACCAACAACCACTCTCCCCACCTCAGCATTTCCATCTTACACAATGGCCCAGCAGGGACAAGCATCCGCAAGTACCACCCTCACAAGTGGGGGAGGAGCACCCAGTGGAAGTGGAGCACCCACCGGAGGGATCCCCACCAGCGGTGGCGGTGGCGGTGGAGGCAGTGGACCGGCACCGGCCAGAGGACTCACACCAGCCCCTGGTGGCAATGGCCGCCTGGGAGGAAACCCCCCACCTGAGTTTGACGGGAATCAGGAGAAGAGCAAAGCATTCCTGCGTGCCTTCAAACTATACTGTGGAATGAACCTGACAGTAGACCTGCTCGCAGTGCCAGGACAACAAGCCATGGCCTTCCTCTCTTACATTCAGGGGCCACTCGTCGACGACTGGGTCGATGAGCAGATGAGATGGGTCGATGACCAGATAGCGGCAGGGGTCCTACGAACCTAAAACAACCTCTGGAATGAGGTAGAAACCCGATTCTTGCAGGCATACACCGACACTGCAGAACAGACGAAGGCCCGCAAAGCCTTACAGACATTAGCGATGAAAGGAGAAGACATCGACTCCTACATCACCCAATTCGAGAACCTCACCACAAAGGCCAGATATAGCCCAGATGAAGCCACAACACTGGAGTTGTTCCAAGATGGACTCCCGAACCAGTTAGTGATTCACGCTATCCGCTTCCAACACCCCGTTATGTGGGAAGACTGGAAGCGGGCTGCCTGACTACAACAGGCTGAGTACCTGGTCTTAAAGGACCAACTTGGCAAGAACCAAACCCCACGTCAGAAGAAGGGAGGGCATAACCGCGATCAGTGGGTACAAGCCCTCAACAAGAATCATGACCCAAACACCATGGATGTTGGACGCGCCCAAGCCTCCGTGGCTCTCACCGATGCGGACCGAATCCAACTTCAAAAGGAGGGGCGCTGTTTTAGATGCCGTGCTGCAGGGCACATCTCATGTAATTGCCCACAAAAGAGCACTCGAATTGCTGCTGCCTCCACAACCACCCAACCAGCTCCCATCCCCGCTTGTAACGCCACCACTGGCGTTAGTCCGACTTGGACACGAAAGGGCGTCCACGACTTAGCAAAATATCTCTTCGAGGTCACGTGACCTGATCACGGGATACACGGCGCTTACGGGCACGTGATCTGAGTATACACTAGGGCAAGTCGTGCCACTAGGTGATCCTATAATCGATGAAGACGACTTGCTCAGAGAGAGACAAGCGAAAGCACGCGTGAGAGAGATGAGGAGAAAGTGGTGATTGAAGAAGACCAAGATGGCTTATCTTGGTCTTATCGAGCCACTATTTATACATGTACGAGGATGCTTTAAAGCTCCTCTCCAATCCGAGACGACGAGTAGCGTAAGTAGCTCGAACCCTACTACCACTATCCTAGGAATGAGTCATAGTATCGTTTACATGTGATACTACGACTGCTGACTGATGATGAGGTCCATGACACATTACTACTTACTAACGTGGTCATATCCGTAAGTAAGAGTCCGTTCTCGCGGTCGTGACATCACCCCCTTTTCAGCTGCGACGCCCGCGGCGCCGAGTGGGCCCAATGCCACCAACCCAGGCTTCTTGCCTCTCCGTAATCCTGTCCAATACGTTCGCCATCTCCAGCCTGAACTTACATCGGGCCAACTCCGACTGCACCCCACCGAGCGCCTGGGCGAGGGCGTGGAGGCGCTGCTCCATCCTCTCCGCCTCATGCTTGTAGGCCCGGAAGCGAGTCACCTCCGCCTTCACTCCTACGTCCCTCAGCTCGTTGATGGCGCGGTCGGTGCGGTGCTGGTTACTATGACCCCCTACGAGGGCGTATAGGTCCTCGGGGGCGTAATGGGGCTTACCGGCTTCTCTGACCTGAGGTTCGGCATAGAGGGGGCGACTGTAAACTTTGTCGCTGTCGTCCACAAGCCCCAGGACGATGGGGTCAGGTCCGGCGATAACTTGAACGAAGGTGGCTTGACGCGTCACCCCCTGTGCGTTGGTGATGGGGTAGTGGACGAAATCGTCCCCCCGATTGTGTTTGTATCCGTGGGGTGCGGTGCGCGCCGTTCCTCCCAAGTATCGGAGGCGAACCGCGGGCAGGGTGGAGTCTTCGGCGTCGACTACCACCCCGCCGCGGTATATGGGGCGGCCCGTGGTATCGCACGCGTACGGGGTCTCGCGGGGGTCGTCAGAGTCGGTGGCCGTGATGAGGTATGGCTGCTCAACTGGGTACCACTCCCTTAGCGTTCCCTCGACTGCTTCGTACACTGCTCTCTCAGCGTCTCGGTGTGTTGGCGTCGTCGGTGATAGATGACTGCTCGCCGGGCCGCGGCTACTGCTAGCTGTCGGTCCTTCCAGCCTTGTGCCGATCCCCTCCAGTCCCGTGTCTTCATCCACTCCTGCCACCTCAACGTCGCGGACGTCTTCTTCTTGTTCGTTCTTGACTTGAGGGGCGTCAGGTCGAAGTGGGGGACTCGCAAAGAGTCCGACAGCTGTACGAAGCCGAGTAATTTCGGCCTCGGTGTAGGGAGCGGTATTGAGGCGGTCGCCGTTGGGGTTGATGAGCCAGTACGTGGCGGGTTGGTCGGGGTCTTCGACGTCGTAGATGGACTGGACGTTGGCGAGGGCTGCGCGGAGTTCTTCATGGGTGAGGCTGTCAACGAGACGGGCAGCGAGAGGGGTGGTGGAGGCGGAAGTGGAAAGAGACATTGGGATTGGAGTGGATGGTCCAGTGTGGAAAGATGGGGCTTCGGTCGTGGTTCGCCCCCTTCTTATAACCATCCTTCTTGCTTTCGTACTCCGTTTATACTCCGCTAAGGCTTCGTCAGCAAATATGTCATTTTCGTTGACCCACTGATTCTCCGAGTCTGGGTACCCTTTCCATTTCACGAGGTATTGTAATTTCTTGCTCCGGCCGAATCGTCTGGAGTCTAGAATGCGCTCCACTTCGTATTCCTCTTCTCCATCCACTAGATCCGGTGGCGGGCGTTGGAAGTTTTCCCCGTGTAGGGGCGTCTCGCGATAAGGCGTGAGTAAGTCGATGTGAAATACGGGGTGAATACTCCACTGCGTGGGAAGCTTCAATTGATAATTGACTGGCGATAGGACACGCGTGATTTTGAATGGGCCGTGCCGTCGTGCCGCTAGCTTGGCGGTAGGTTGATTGGTTCGTAGGTGTCGTCCTTCTAGCCACACTTGATCCCCTACTTGGTATTTGGGTGTATTCCGATGTTTGACCCATAGCGATTGTGCCTTTTTGATAAGGTTCTGGGCTTCTTTCCGTGCTTCTCGGAATTGCTGGAGTCTCGTGAGCACCTGTGGGATAGGGGATGGCTTATCGATCCAGTCAGCGCGTGGGTCGTATCCCATCATGAGTGAGAAAGGGGACTTCCTTGTCGCCTCGTGCGGCCAATTGTTATGCGCAAATTCAGCCATTGGCAGGAATCGCGCCCAATTGTCTTGGCGTTCGTTGGTCCAGAACCGTAGATATTGTTCCAGCCATTGATTGGTTCTTTCTGATTGTCCGTCGGTCCGGGGGTGATATGCCGTGGAGATGTTTTGGTAGATGCCGAGGATCCGGCATAATTCGCGTGTGAACTTTGATGCGAATCTCGGGTCTCGGTCGCTGATAATTTTTGCCGGTAATCCGAATCTCCGAAACACATGGGTGACATACAGTGCAGCGGTTTCTTCCGCGGATATTTCCTCGTTGCAGGGGATGAACACTGATGCTTTGGTGCAGTCATGGTCAGTTACGGTGAGGATCGAGTCGTATCCCTGTGACTCCGGTAGTTTAGTGATGAAGTCAAGGGCAATGACTTCGAATGGCTTAGCGTCGGGTGTTGGCGTGATGGGCACTAGTGGGGCTCGCGTCGGGTGGTTGTTAACCTTGTGGCGTTGACATTCCGCGCAGCCTTGGACGTACTCCGTTATTTGTTTCAGCATATTCGGCCACCAGTGACTTCGTTCGACGATCCTCGCCGTTCGCTTGATTCCTGGGTGGCCGTACACTGGGGGGTCGTGGTGGTTGGCAATGATGATGTGGATTTCTTTCGGTCCTCCAGTGACTACTCTTGCGCCTTGGTGGTACCAGATTCTGTCGACTTTCTTGAGTTTGTGTGGGTCTACCCAGGGCCGTAGGATGTCTTCATCTTGTGCGTGGTCTTCCGGTGATTGTGTGGTGACGGTTCGTATGAATACCTTCTCAGGTAATACGACGACTCCTTCGTTGTCCCTTTCCCCTCGGTCGTAGTCGGGTCTTCGCGATAGAGCGTCTGCGCGTCCGTTGTTGGTTCCCTTGATGTGGTGGATCTCGAAATCGTATTCCATGAGTTCTAGGACTTCTCGGGCTACTCGGCGACTTATCTTCTGCGGTGTCTTCCAGTGTGTAAGGTTGAGGTGGTCGGAGAAGATTTTGATTTTGTGTGGTGAGCCTGCCAGGAACGGTCTCCAGTGTCGCAGTGCCTTGACGATCGCCAGGAGTTCCAAGTCATAGATGTCGTAGTTGCGTTCTGCTTCGTTTAAGGTGGCCGAGAAGTAGCCGAGGGGGTGTCTTTTCCCGTCTTGCTTCTTCTGTAGGAGCACTGCGCCTACTGCGTATCCCGATGCGTCTACTTCGAGTTCGAATTGGTCTGTCAGCGTGGGATGTGCGAGTACCGGTTCGCTTGTGACTAGGCGTTTGAGGGTTTGGAAGGCCGTTTCTTCGTCTTTGCCCCACGTCCACTCTGCGTCTTTGCGTGTGAGTTTGTTGAGGGCTCGTGCGTATGTGGCAAAACCGCGAATGAAGAGGCGGTAAAAATTGCAGAAGCCCAGAAAGGAGCGTACGTCTCGTACCTTCGTGGGTGTGGGCCAGTCGCGTATGCCAGCAATTTTTACGGGGTCCATGCGAGTCACCCCCTTTTCAAGGATTACCCCTAGGTAATCCATTCGCGGTTGGTGGAAGGTACATTTGGACGGTTTGAAGTATAGGTCATGGTCCAGTGCTACTTGAAGTACTGCGCAGACGGCGTCGATGTGTGCTTGAAGGCCTGCGTGTTCCCGCGTTGCGATTCCTATGTCGTCCATGTAGACACGGATGATCGTTCCCAGTGCCGCAAAGACTCGGATCGTGTCGCCTAAGATGTCATTCATCATGTTCTGGAATGTTGCCGGTGAGTTTGTAAGTCCAAAGTACATGACGAGGGGTTCGAATAGTCCGTATTTTGTTTTGAACGCGGCTTTGTGTTCGTCGCCCACTTTGATTCGTACGTTGTTGTAGCCCCAGCGGACGTCGAGTTTGGTGAATATGTGCCCATCTCCGAGGTCGTTGATGAGTTCCGACATGAGAGGCAGTGGGTATTGGTTGCGTACCGTGCAGGCGTTGATTCGTCGGTAGTCTTGTACTGGTCTCAGCTTTCCGTCCTTTTTCTTGATAAAGAAGAATGATGAGGCGTAGGGTGACTTTGAGGGTCGGATGTAGCCTAGTTTGAGTTGTTCGTCTAGCCATTTGCGTAGTTGTCCATCTTCGTCTTGTGACATTGGGTATACTTTACAGTCAATACTGGGGGGTGTGCCCGGTTTAAAGTCGATTGCGTGGTCCCAGGGTCGCGATGGTGGAAATCGGTGGGAGGCTTCCTCGCTAAAGATCTTTGCAAAACGCTGATATGGTTCTGGGAGGGCTTCCACAACGGTGTTCTGATTAGCTGCGATGGCGAGTTCAGTAGCTGTGGTACGTATCTGGCACTCCTCTTCGAGCTCCTGGACAATGTTTTCGGCTTCGTCTTGAGTCATTGCGCTGGCGATAGTAGTTTGTGCTTCTGCGGGGTTGATTGATCGAAGCACTACCGGGAGGGTTCCTTCGTGGATGGTGGCGTGCGCCCAGCTGATAGTTGGTTCGTAGGTTGCTAGCCAGGGATATCCGAGCACTAGGTCTTCGTTTCCTATGTCGGTGACGAGGAATCTCATGACTTTAGAGATGTTGTTGGTCTGGACGTCTAGATCGATGAAGTGCGTAATGGACCCAGCTTTATTTTCCGTGTTGTCAATATTCCAAATCTTCTTTGGTTTCTCAAGGGTTTGTAACCCGAGACCCATGCGTTTGGTGAACGCGGGTCTTATGAAATTGTCGGTGGCTCCTGAGTCGACGAGCCCTTTGATATCGGCCATAGAGTAACTTGTGCGAATCGAGACTGGAATTCGAAGCGAACGATAGCGAGTCATGATTACAGAGTTACAATTGACTGCCCTCACCCAGGCCGATGGGTTCAGGCGTCCTGAAAACCCTCTTGGGTCCAGAGATCCTTGAATACGAGGTCCTTGACCTCGTCACTAGCTCCCCTTAGTGTTTCCATCCATCCCTTAGCTTGCTCTTCAGCCGTAGTCTCCGTGCGGCGGGCAGTTGCGGGTTCTTGGTAGTAGTCGGTTTCTGTGCTGCGACTTGTGCTTGCGCGTGGTTGGAATGGTTGTCTGGGCTTTCTGGGGCGCGTACAATCTCGTGAGAAGTGGCCTGGGTTGTTACAGTTGTAACATATCACTTCCCTCATGTCGCGGCGTGGTCCGCTTCCCCGATTTTGTCCTGGTCCTCCTCTTGGTGGGAAGGGTGGTTGTTGGTTCCCGCGGTTTGGGTCGCCTACTTCTGCGAGGCGTGCGCGTGTTCTATCCGCGGATGTGTCCATGGCGTTTGGATCGTAGCGCGGCGGTGGAAACCTGGGTGGTGCCCATTGCGGGGCGTATCCTCGGTTTTGCTGAGGTCGTGGTGTTGGGGTGTTGCGGGGCGTGGTGGTGAGCCCTAGGCGCGCGCGTAGGTGAATATATTGTTTTTGCCTACGCAATGCTGCCTCCTTCCACTCGTTGAAGGTTTGCGGGTCGTCCATCTCGTAAATTTTGGTGAATAGGGCTCTCGGGAGGCCCGCCGTGAATCGGTCCAGTGTTTGGCGGTCGTTGAGGCGATAGTCAGCCTTCCGCGCCAATTGTTCGAAATTGGTGACGTACGAGTCAATATCGTCGCCAACCATCTTAAACCCCTTAGCCAGCGTTGCTTGCGCCTGCTCCTGCTCGAGTACGTTCGAGAAACGGTCCGAGAACCCAGCTGTCAGGGTGTCCCATAAGAATGGGTCGTATCGGCTTCGCCCCTGGTGTAGCTCGTTGTTGAGCCATTGGAGGAATCCGAGCGTCCAGTTGGACACTCGCGGGCCTTTGATGAATCCTAAGAACAGTAGGCAACATCGATAGACATTGGTCATGATTGGTGCCTCTGAGTTCTGTCCCCAGTATATGTGCCATTGTGTGAGGAAGGATTCGTACTCATCTCGATTTCCGTCGAATATGGTCGGGGTTTCTCCTACTAACTTGTCTGACCCGTGTGGTGCTCCCAGCGCTGGTCCTGCCGCTGGCGGTGGCGGAGGTGGTGGTCCCCCGCCAAATGGATCTCCTCCACCTCCTCCTCCGAATTGAGGTTGTCTTCCTCCGTGCGGCGGCCTTCCATCTCCTGGTGGTCCTTGACCAAAGGGTCCTCCGCGTCTTCTGGGTGGTGGAGGTCCTCCTGCGCCTGGTGGTGGGTCGGGGACATCTGGGCCTACTGCTCTAAAGATGGCCGCGTCGTCAGCAGTCATGCGGTGTCCCGTTGCTGGGTTGATGGGGCGTAGGTAGGATTCTGCTTCTTCGGTGATCCTTCTGGCTTCCTCGAGGGCTAGATCCTCTTGGGTGATTGTTGCCGTTGCCATGTCTGCAGGTGGGTGTATTTCGATGTTCTCGGGTTCGTTAATGCGTAGGGACTCAGCTGTTTGTATTATCTCCCCTACTTCTGATTCTTCGTCGTTGTCGGTTTCTTTGTCGTCTCCGCTAGTTTCGGATGGTGCGGGGGT
Source organism: Lactarius akahatsu (assembly GCA_021524915.1). Lineage (NCBI taxonomy): Eukaryota > Fungi > Basidiomycota > Agaricomycetes > Russulales > Russulaceae > Lactarius > Lactarius akahatsu. The sequence goes on along the minus strand of JAKELL010000163.1, from coordinate 21,087 downwards.
TCTTGGTTCGGATGTGCTAGGTTCTTGTTCTGGTTGCCCGTCGATGCGTCCCCACTCTTCGCGTGTGGGTAGGTTTCTGGAATCGATATCGCAGTTGTAGTTTCTTCCTGCGGGGCGTACTGCGTCGTAGCGGTTGTCTATGGGGTTCCAGGTAATCTCGACCCAACACAGGTGATCGAAATTGAACTCAACGGGGCGGTATCGGGTTGGGCCCGATGCGAAGTCTACGAAGTATCCGGTTTCTCCTCGGTACTCTCTCCACCTGGCGGCTCCTAGGAATTGTGTCGGTACGTTGCGGTCTCCTCGTCGTTCGAGGGAGTAGGTCTGAAAGTCTCTCCACTGGTCTCGAGTTGTGAACGCCACGTTGAAGGATCTTGGTCTTAATGTAACGCCACCACTGGCGTTAGTCTGACTTGGACACGAAAGGGCGTCCACGACTTAGCAAAATATCTCTTCGAGGTCACGTGACCTGATCACGGGATACACGGCGCTTACGGGCACGTGATCTGAGTATACACTAGGGCAAGTCGTGCCACTAGGTGATCCTATAATCGATGAAGACGACTTGCTCAGAGAGAGACAAGTGAAAGCACGCGTGAGAGAGATGAGGAGAAAGTGGTGATTGAAGAAGACCAAGATGGCTTATCTTGGTCTTATCGAGCCACTATTTATACATGTATGAGGATGCTTTAAAGCTCCTCTCCAATCCGAGACGACGAGTAGCGTAAGTAGCTCGAACCCTACTACCACTATCCTAGGAATGAGTCATAGTATCGTTTACATGTGATACTACGACTGCTGACTGATGATGAGGTCCATGACACATTACTACTTACTAACGTGGTCATATCCGTAAGTAAGAGTCCGTTCTCGCGGTCGTGACACCGCTTCCCTGACCGTATCAGCTCCTGCCGTCACTACTGTCGCCATACAATCTAATCGCGTACTTTCGGCAGAAGAACAGGCTGAAGCACAGATCGCTGTGATGAGAGCACAACCCCCGGAGGTACAAGACCTTATGGTGGAAAAATTATTTGCAAAAGAGGATTTTCTCGACGCTTGAACCCGACGGCCTGGGCTAGAGCACTCAATATAAACATGTACCATAGCAGATATCGATCCATGCAAATTCCAGTACTCTTTAAATCTGCACATGCAACGGCCGAACAACAAGTGCTCCTAGATTCGGGAGCAACAGACAATTTTATCTGCGCCTCACTTCTGAAATGGCTGCAGATCGGAACACGTGATGTCACGCAACCAATATGCATTTGGAACGTAGACGGGACTCACAACCAAGACGGAGCGATTACCCAATACACCGACCTGAACGTACGCACAGGGAACGACACTAAGACACTTCACTTCCTAGTAACGAACTTGGGAAGGGATGAAGTCATACTGGGTTACCCATGGTTCTCAGCGTTTGAACCACTTGTGAAGTGGGGGGAAGCAACGCTTGACGAGGACTTTCAACCAGTGGTCATATCCAGCCTCCAGTCATCAGACGAAGCCACGCCCGTAGAAGCATCTATACGAGCGTTGGAGACATATCAACTCGATGAGGAGGCATGGGAACAGGTCACAGACGACGAGCAAGAGCCGTGTGTGGCGTTACTGCGGAAAACCACGACAGCGTCAGAATTGGCCCAACAAGAGGCGGCCAAGCGAAAGGTATGCACCTTTGAAGAAATGGTGCCACCAGAGTACCGGCGGTATCGTAAGGTGTTTGACGAGGAAGTGTCCCATCGCTTCCCGCCAAAGCGCCCGTGGGACCATGCCATCAATTTAACACCAAACGCACCTGCAACAATGGACTGCAAAGTATACCCGCTAACCCAGGAAGAGGACAAAGCTGTCAATGTATTCCTCACTGAACAACTAGAAAGGGGGTATATTCGACCGTTGAAGTCCCCATATGTTTCACCATTCTTCTTCATAAAAAAGAAAGATGGGAAGCTCAGACCCGTACAGGACTACCGGCGACTGAACGAAGTCACCGTCCGTAATCACTATCCCCTCCCCCTCATCCCCGAGCTCATTGACAAAATCCGGGACGCGCGACTCTTCACTAAACTGGACATCCGTTGGGGATATAATAACATTCATGTAGATGAAGGGGACGAGTGGAAGGCTGCCTTCAAAACGAACAAAGGAGCCTTCGAACCACTCGTGATGTACTTTGGTCTCACGAATTCCCCCGCAACATTCCAAGCAATGATGGACTTCACATTCCGAGGGCCAGTGCTGACGAACGAAGTAATCGTATACATGGACGACATCCTCATCGCCACCATCGACGACCTCCAACGTCACCAAGAAAGAGTCCACCAGGTCTTAACTATCTGCGAAGAAAATGACCTGTACATCAAACCGGAGAAGTGCGAATTCGAAGTACATGAGACGGAGTACCTCAGGCTCATCGTGGGGCATGGGAAGCTGCGAATGGACCCCGTAAAAGTACAAGGGATTCGCAAATGGCAACCCCCGAAGAACCTCAAGGAAGTGCACGCCTTTATTGGCTTCTGTAATTTTTACCACCGATTTATCAAAGGATTCTCAACACTCGCACGCCCCCTCCACGACCTTACAAAAAGAATGCCCCGTGGCACTGGGGGTCAGAACAACAACATGCATTTGAACGCATCAAAGACCAGATATGTCAGGAACCAGTCCTTCTCTCCCCCGACCTAGCAAAACCATTCGAGATGGAAGTAGATGCATCCAACGTCACCATTGGTGCCGTCCTCAACCAACTAGGAAGCGATCAAAAACTCCACCCAGTAGCATTCCATTCAGAGTCACTATCCCAAGCTGAACGAAACTACGATATCTACGACCGGGAACTACTTGCAGTGGTCAAGGCCTTGCGTGCTTGGCGCACGTACCTCGTCGGCTCCCCCCATAAAATCATTATACACACTGATCACGCCAACCTTCAGTACTGGAAGGAACCATGAAAAATCAGTTGACGAGTGGCGCGCGAATTCCTGGAGTTATCAGAATACGACTTCATATTGAAGCACGTATCTGGGATCAGGAATGGCCGCACGGACGCCCTGTCTCGACGAGCCGACTATGCACCAGGCGACGAAGATAACAACGATGTCATCGTCCTCCCGGTGGACCGCTTCATCCGAGCCACAGAAATGTCAATGCACAACATGGACATTTGGACCCAGATCGCACAAAACCTTGATGAATCACAAGTACTGCGCTGGGTTGAGCCACACAGTCTGAAGAAACATGGAGGGTTATGGTGGAAAGGTGAAGCTCTTGTCGTTATCGGGGATAACAATCTTAAGTGGGGGGTAATCACCTTTTTCCACGACACACCCGCAATGGGACACCCCGGAATCACAAACACTTACGAACTCTTACAACAAGACTACTGGTGGCCCAACATGCGCAAAGACGTCGAGGAATACGTCAAGGGTTGCGCTACATGCCAAGCCAACAAAATCAACCCCCACCAACAAAAACCACACCTCTTCCCCATCACAACCGACCCAGATGCAGAACCCTTCGAGGTCGTGGCCATGGATTTTATCACGAAACTACCACCGTCACAAGGATACGACTCAATACTCACCATTACCGACCACGACTGCTCCAAAGCAGCCATCTTCATCCCGTGTAACGAAACGATCACAGCAGAAGGCATAGCCCAGCTATACCTTCACCATGTCTACCCCCACTATGGCATACCCCGAAAACTGATCACCAATCGGGACCCTAGATTCACATCTGCATTTATGACGCAACTCTGCCAAGTTCTCGGAATTAGGCAAAACATCTCATCAGCGTATCACCCCCAAACAGATGGGCAGTCAGAACGAACCAACCAGTGGCTGGAACAATACTTACGCCACTGGAGTAACGTGCAACAGGATAACTGGGCAGAGGCCCTCCCAGTAGCACAATTCGCACACAATGCATGGCCCAACACGACGACAAAACACTCCCCCTTCTCGCTCATCATGGGATGGGAACCACGCACCAATTGGGTTTCGAAACCCACGACCTCTCCATCAGTTGACCAGCGGTTGGAAGACATGGGCAACTTCCGACAACACGCACAAGATTGTATCAAACATGCCCAAGAACTCATGACGAAGCGAGGGCGCACTCGCTTCATTCCCTACCAAGAAGGGGCACAAGTGTGGTTAGAGGGGACAAACCTTAAAATGTTCTACCCCACAGCCAAGCTAGCCCCCAAACACCATGGGCCATTCCGCATCAAGAAGGCCCTCTCAGCAGTATCTTACGAATTGGAACTCCCAGAGTCATGGAAGATCCACCCTGTGTTCCACGCCAACCTCCTCACCCCATATAAGGAGACGGAACTACATGGGACAAACTTCACGCGACCCCCTCCTGACCTTATCGATGGAGAAGAAGAGTTTGAAGTGGAGCAAATCCTCGGATCGAGATTCCATGGCCGAGGGCATAAACTTCAGTTCCTAATCCAGTGGAAGGGATTCCCTGTGAGCGATAGTTCATGGGAACCCCTCAAAAATGTTCAACACACATCTGACCTTATCGCCGACTTCTATCGGCATAACCCAACCACCGAAGGGGCTGGACGAAAGATATAAGATGACACCCCACAAGCTCAAATCACATATCCCCCCTCCTCTCATCTCGTACACCATGACATCCACTCCCATCATGTCCAAGATCCCCTCGCACCCACCAGCGCAACTCATACTCAAACAACTAACTGTACCCTCGCAGGACCAGGGTGTCCCCTCACAACCAGAGGGTTGTACACCATATTCTGTAGTCCCTAGTCCTGCTCCCCCTGTCTTGTCATTAATCACCCCTACTCTCAATCGCCTCGCACGAGAAGAGGCTGCCACGTCACTGCTCACTATCACCACTCCATCCATCGATACCCCAATAAACATACACGCCCCCCTCATTCCCACTCCCCCGTTCCCTCCTGGAATCGACCATGTAGTCACACCAGCTGCACAACCTCGCGTAGTCGACCCCGACCCGACCTTAGCCTTCCTCCAAGACGAGGAAGAGGAAGAGACTATAGATCCGGGGCTCCCCTTCCTCCACAATAACCCCGACCTCACTTTCCTATATTTCCCCATGAAGATTGGGAATGCGGGATATCCAAAACAGATCGCGTGTTTTATTTACTACCGAAAGAACTACCAGGAAGTCATAGGAACTATAGGGAGGGGACATCCCTGTTATGTACAATTGGTCTACTTGCAGGGGGTGTATGAGGGACAGCTCCCTCAACACGTCACAGATCAACAACTTGCCATGTTCCACCCCCACGATCCTTGCGCTATATGCATCAATGAAGTCCTGACAGAGTTGCGTAGTGTCCGCATCCACGCGGATGTATCCCATCTCCGGGAGTGCCTCCTGCGCAAGGACGCAATCATGGTTCGCGAATCGGAGCTCCAGCGGCTGGAGATGGATCTCACACGTGACCGCTTCCACATGGACATGGATCTCACGAGCGTGCGGAAGCGGCTGCAGTACGCACGTGTTATACCACTCATATCAGAGAAGTTCAACAAGCTTCAGGCCAAGCTCATATGTCCACGATCCACCCCCGAGGCCATTCCCATCCCCCCACGCGCTGGGGGGCCTTGCGAGATGCCCCGCCTTCAGGGAGAAGGCGGCAAATGACCTTGCAAGTGCTTCCAGTGCAAGTTGACAGACCATTTGATTGCTCAGTGCCCTCAACGGAGGGCCAAGCAGCCATGTCAATGGTGCAGCAGTCGCACTCACCAGTACGACGTATGCCTCATCCGTCAAATCTCTCCCATGTCACCTGCCTACGTCGACCCAGATGACCACCCTCGGTGGTGCGGTAAGTGTCTGTGGTACGATGTGAAACATGAGGAGATCCACTGCCCTCAGTATGAGCAGTGTCGAGAATGCGGTGAGCGAGGTCGCCATCTCTTCTTACGTCACCATACCTGCCCATGCCCCCCTTCACCGATCCCTGACACCGTGCCAGTCGAGGATGACTGGTACTACACCAGTGACTAGTCGAAGTCGTGGCGACTTCGAGTCTGATGGGGGGTAATGTTACAATTTTCACCTTACTGTACGATACGTCTTGCCTGCTTGTCTGCCCTGCCTTGCGTTCGCATGTACTTTTACCCATGATCCACTTCAATTTGTTCTCCGACCCTTATCTCACACCAATCCCATGACCGTAGGGAAGCCGGACTCGCTACTTCTAGAGCCCGCTGACATCATTTGAGCCCTGCGGGATTCCCTTGTACTTCTTATGGACTTCCCTTTCATATTGCCTTGTTAGCTCGCTAGGGCCAGTACCCTAGGATCACGTTATGTATTTGTACTTTACAAACACCCTGTACTAGTATATAAGTCACGCCCTACCTAGCTTGTACAGTAGACTTGACTTCTTGTGTAATACCACAATCGTCTTTGCCTCACGAATGCCTTTGACTCGCCACTGCGCTTGAGCCCCCTTTTCGCTCGCCTTTCCGCTTGAGCCTTGACCTTCCACTACTATCCTTGTGTCCCTGGGAGACCAAGTGATACTTGTTCATCACCGAACTGAACCCTAACTGGTTCACACTTTGCCGATCCCATTGACTTGCCGAAGTACACGTCATACTTAACGCCCCTGTGGTGGCATTACACAAGAAACCGCACGATGAAATGTATAAGTACCGGGGCGAGGGCCTGGTTTGGTAATTACATAATTTGAAAATGAGTTGGGGTTTTGCGATTCCGGAAATGTGGCTCCGGATCTCGGTTAGCTTAGCCGAGATCTCGGCTAGCTTAGCCGAGAAGCGCGATTTGAAAAAATGACCTGCTCACTCTTGCTTTCCATAGGGAAGAGCATCTTATGGTAGGTGCCATAATATATATATCTTTTACCCTATATTGATGCTTGCCGACCAGCTCCAGTATCATCGAAGAGGCCAAGGCCCTAGCACGCGACGCTGGACTGGGCTTGGTGGCTTATTGCTACTTTGACTTTAGAGATACCGCAAAGCAGGACGTCCGTGGCTTGCTATCTTCCCTCGTCGCCCAGCTCGGCGCCAAGTCGGATCTTTGCTCCGATATTCTTTCTCACCTATATTCCCAACACGATGCCGGATCACAGCTTCCAGATGATGAAACACTAACACAATGTCTTAAAGACATGCTCGAGATACCAGGACAACCCCAAATTTATATCATCATAGATGCTCTCGACGAATGTCCCAACGCCTCTGGGGTGCCGTCTCCACGCGAGGGCGTCATTGACCTTCTTGAGGACTTTGTCGAGTCATATCTTCCAAATCTTCGCATCTGCGTGACTAGTCGCCGTCCCGAGGCCGATATTCATGAAGTTCTTGAGCCGTTGGCATCTTATTCGGTTTCTCTGCATGATGAAGATGGTCAAAAGCAGGGTATCTTAGACTACGTCAAGTCTGTCGTCCAGTCTGACCGAACGATGCGAAAGTGGAGGGCGCAAGACCAGGAACTGGTTATCGACACACTCTCGCGGTGGGCAGACGGGATGTAAGTAATCGCCGTTACTTATCTTGTCATTTTTTTTTTACATCTGGCTACAGGTTCCGATGGGTTTTCTGTCAACTCGAAGCATTGCGTGGCTGTTACCCCAAGGCGCTTCGGCATGTTCTTAACGAGTTACCTGAAACCTTGGACGCGACATACGAGCGCATCCTGCTAAGCATAGGGAAGGCAAAGCAAGAATATGCATACCGCCTCTTTCAGTGTCTCGCGGTCTCTATCCGCCCGCTCCGCGTCGAAGAGATCGCCGAGGTTCTTGCCGTTCTTCTTGACACCGGAGAGGACTCAGAATATCACGCCGACTGGCGCCCCGAGGATGCACATCAAGCCGTGTTGTCAACATGTTCCAGCCTGATCGACGTCGTGAATGTGGACGGTTCATCTGTAGTCCACTTCTCACACTTCTCCGTGAAAGAATACCTTACGTCATCTCGCCTTGCAAAAGCGGGAGGGCATCTTTCTCGCTATCACATCCTCCCTCCTTCCGCCCATGCCGTTCTCGCCCGAGCTTCCCTCAGTATACTGCTCAATCTTGGCGACCAAGTCGACGAAAGTACAGCGGAACAGCTTCCACTCGCAATTTACGCTTCTCGGTACTGGGTCGACCATGCCAAGTTCGAGGGTGTGTTGTCAAGTATCCAGGACCTCATGGCGCGTCTGTTTGATGCGGACAAGTCATATTTTGCGACATGGATCTGGCTGTACGACGTGGACCGTCCTTGGGAAGGACACATGGCGACAGTTCGCCCGACGCGACCGAGGGCAACGCCATTATACTACGCCGCATTGTGTGGTCTCCGCAACCTTGTAGAACACCTCGCCACAAGACACCCAGGGGACGTCAACGCTAGTGGCGGGAGTTACGACACCCCGTTGCATGCTGCGTCTGCGAAGAGAGAGGTTGACACTGCTCTGGCGTTACTTGAGCATGGCGCGAATATAAATTCCCTGGACGACAGGGGCCGAAGTCCTTTGCACACAGCATCACGAAGCGGTCGTCTTGACGTAGTGAAATTTCTACTCGAACATCAAGCGGATGTTAACATCCGGGAAGACAGCACACGCTGGACCCCGTTACATTTGGCTGCGCAAAATGGAGAACTGGAGGTTTGCCGACTACTGCTGAAGCATGGGGCAGCCCTTGACAAGACGACTAAGGACCAAGAAACCCCACTACACGTGGCGTCCTGTTTCGGGACTCTCGAAGTCACCCGCCTCTTCATCGAGCAAGGCGCAAATACAATGTCCGAAGATAATCGCGGCCGAACTCCGTTACACTGTGCATCACGTTACGGGCATTTCAACCTCGTGAAAATACTTCTCGAAGGCGGTGTGGAAGTCAACGTGCGAGACATAGACGGGGTGACTCCCTTGGACATTGCATAGGCCCGCGGGAACCTCGAGGTCGCCCGCTACCTAATCAAGCGTGGAGCAGACGTGAACTGCTGTGACAAGAAAGGCTGGACTCCTCTCCACACTGGGGCAGAAACGGCCACCTCGACATCGTGCGGCTTTTGCTCGACTCTGGTATTGGTGTCCAGGTCCGGAATCAGAAGCACGACACTCCACTGATGCTCGCGTCACGGGGTGGACATATAGAGGTATCACGCTTTCTGGTCGAGCATCAAGCCGACGTTAATTTGGCTAGCGATGGGGGATGGACATCGTTGCATTTCGCATCACGAGACGGTCATGATGATGTCGTGCAGCTCTTACTAGACCATGGGGCAGACTATAACATCAAGAATGAGCGTCTCTGGACCCCACTCCATTGTGCATCGGCGGACGGTCATCTCAAAGTCGCAGAGTTACCAATCGAACGCGGTGCAGACATCGATGCGCGGAATGAAGACCAGGAGACTCCATTGGACCGGGCATCGGGAAAAGGGAAACTCGAGGTCGCACGCTTGTTAATCACGTGCGGATCAAATATCAATTCACAAGACGGCGAAGGCTGGACGCCGTCGCATTCAGCAGCACGAAATGGACATCTCGACGTCGTGAAGTTGCTACCTGATTCCGGCGCGGATATCGACATGCGGGACCGGAACGATAAAACACCCTTCGACATTGCCCTTGAATATGGGAAGCGCGACGTTGGGAACCTCCTATCCAAGTACAACGCGAATCTAGGTACTCGACCTGGAGACTCTGCGCGCTCAACTTCGTCGGAAGCGGAGTCGCAAAACAGTCTCGCGGATATCGTGGAGCCGCATCTGTATGCTGACGACTCTTCCGACGATGAGATCACTTCTTTGCATAGCGCAGTGGCGAACGGACGTATTAGTATGGTCCAGAGACTACTTGATTGCGGTGCAGATGTCGACGAACAGGACGAACAGTTCCAGACTCCGTTGTACGTGGCATCGAAGGAAGGGAGATTCGAAATTGCGAAGACACTGATCAAATACGGCGCCAGCACGACATGGGCACATCAAAGTCGTGCGGTTGCTGCTTGACAATGGCGCTGACATGAATGCGTTGCAGCGGAACTACCAAACTCCGTTGCACATCGCGTCGTGTAACGGATACATTGAGGTTGTACGGTTGTTACTCGAACAGGGAGCAAATGTGCAAATACGGAATGCGTACGGCAGGACATCATCTCAAGAGGCGTCAACAGCAGGATATCAGAAGATTGTGCAATTATTGTCAGAGTATGGCTGTACGTAGAGCATAGGGAAACAGCTAATGTATGCCGCGGTTACAGTACAGTTACTTTTGATTCGGACTTTCGGTCGGGGCCAATGGGGCCGAGAGCTGTCATGCACTTGGTCATGCATCGCCGCATGATGTACGTAATGTTGCGGACTCGGACTCGGACTCGGCAATTGGGACTCGGAATCATAATAAGTACTGTAGGTCAACTGTCCCGTTCGATCCGCAAGACCCCAGAGGTACCGTTGCTAGTTTGATGTATATATTTCCGGATGATTTTTTCTCGGTGAACTCGCCTTTGATGACGGCCATCTGTCTCGACACTCGTGAATCGATTACGGCGTTGCAATCAAGCGCTCTACTAGCGTCTACTGTATCATCACCCAAGATCTTGTACCTGATAAGGTATCTGAGTTCATCACACAGCCTTTTGTCAAGCAACTGTTCCGGTTGCGTCTTGAGTGCTGCCACGCACACTGTGACCACTTCCGGCTTTCCATCGTTCTCTCCAGTCTCGAATACGGTGACTCTCCTTTCAGCCGGCAATGCTCAATTTTCAATTGATTCTTGATGCACTGGATAAATATGCCGAGCAGACTGGGACAAATCTAAATGAAAATCCATTCGCTGAAAAGGTCCGTGGCTGTGACTCCCCCGGTTCCATCCTCCTACTACTTCAAGAGAACGTGAAAGTGTTCAAAGACTATCGGGACCAAAATCGGAAGTTCATCGATTGCCTTAGCCCGGTGATACAATTTGTTCACGCCTTTTCTGCAATTCTTGGCGAGGCAGCTGGTCTGGTAAGCCGCGAATAACCCTTTCCTTCTCTATTTTTTCACTCTCCGCCAGGTTCCGTTCCAACCCGCAAAACTGATCTTCGTCGGCATCAATATCCTCTTCACCGTCCGTATTTTTCTGGCTTATACCGAGTCACCGACCACCCATCCTTCTGATACCAATTCATGTCAGGCGGCTGACGGAGTCAGTGCTAGCTATGACGCCCTCCTTGAACTCTTCGAATGTGTCGGGAGCTTCCTCAAACGCCTCGAAATCTATACCAAGATACCTTTGAGCCCTTTGATGACAGAGATAATTGCGAAGATAATGGTCGAATTACTTTCCATCCTTGCCCAGGCGAAGAAACAGGTCAAACAAGGGCGATTCAGTGAGCGTTTTCCTTACCGTGTCTATAGGTTACTATTACTGAACTCCTTACAGAGCAATTCGCAAAGAAGCTTTTAGGGGACAGCGAGATCGAAAGCATAATGCGGAGATTGGACCGGCTCACACAGGACGAGGCCCGCATGATGGATGCGCATATCCTGGAGGTCGTCTACGGTCTTATGAACAATATGAAAGTGATTATGGACGGTGAGTGGAGCCCCATAGTTGATTCCGAGCCTCCGATCGGACTTGGTCCTTTTAGGCGGCGAGGCATCAACCAGTGCGATTCGAAAAACTCTCGGTATGAAATTGTGTGGACGGTTCGTATCCCTCGCTCATGGACGAATGGTAGTTACCATGCAGGATGTGGTGAACGAAATAAACAAAATGAACCGTGTGTTGTCTCATCTATTATACGTGGCTCTGATGGGTGAATTCGCATCGCAGGTGACCGCTTGCACGAGACATCTAGAAATTGGCTTTCCCCGCCAGACCCGTCAGAAAATCAAGTGATTGCGCGGAGAGACAATCTTGATGGATCTGCGGTGTGGTTTACCCGAGGCAGCACCTTTGAGAACTGGAATGCAAACGGTTGCCTACTATGGATCCATGGCAAACGTACGTGATTCGTCCTTTTGTCTCCAGCAACTGACGGCAGCTCGTCACTATAGCGGGATCGGGGAAGAGCATTCTATGGTGGGCACCACCGTATACCTTGGAATGCCCGACTCATATTAATATTTGTCGTCCAGTTCCACCATTGTCGAGGAGGCTATGGCCTTACGTGACGCTGGTTTGGGCTCGACCGCATTTTACTACTTTGACTTCAGAAATACGGCAAAACAGGACGTCCGTGGTTTATTGTCGTCCCTCCTCGTGCAACTCTGCGCAAAGTCAGATCCATGCTACGAAATCCTTTCTCGCCTCTATTCCGCCTGCGATAATGGATCGCGGTTGCCTGATGACAAAGCGCTTATCCAATGCCTGAAGGACATGTTGGAGCTCCCAGAACAGCCGGTGACTTATCTGATCGTAGATGCTCTGGACGAGTGTCCCAATACCTCCGGAGTAGTTCCTCCACGCGAACGGGTCCTCAACCTCATCGAAGACCTTGTCGAGTATAATCTTCACAATCTCCGTCTCTGCGTCACTAGCCGCCCTGAGGCCGATATCCTGGACGCTCTTCACCCCTTGGCATCTCATACTGTTTCTCTTCACGACGAAGACGGTCAAAAGCAAGACATTAACAACTATATCGCCTCTGTTGTCCGGTCAGACCGAAAAATGCGAAAATGGAGAGCACAAGATCAGAAGTTGGTTATTGATACTCTCTCGCCGAAGGCTGACGGGATGTAAGTTATCTCATTACTTACTATGACCCTTTTTTCATTTCGCTACAGGTTCAGATGGGTTTTCTGTCAACTCGAAGCATTGCGTGGCTCTTATCCCCAAGCTCTTCGGCGTGCTCTTGACGAATTACCTGAAACCTTGGACGCGACATACGAGCGCACGCTGCTAGGCATCGAGAAGGCGAAACAAGAATACGCATACCGCCTCTTTCAGTGCCTCGCAGTCTCTATCCGCCCGCTCCGCGTCGAAGAGCTCGCCGAGGTTCTTGCCGTTCTTCTTGACACCGGAGAGGATTCAGAATATCATGTTGACTGGCGCCCCGAGGATGCACATCAAGCCGTGTTGTCGACATGTTCCAGCCTGGTCACCGTCGTGAATATGGACGGTTCATCTGTAGTCCAGTTCTCACACTTCTCCGTGAAAGAATACCTTACGTCATCTCGCCTTGCCAACGCGGGAGATCATCTTTCTCGCTATCACATCCTCCCCCAATCCGCCCATGCCGTTCTTGCCCGAGCTTCCCTCAGCGTCCTGCTCAACCTTGGTGACCGAGTTGACAAAAAGACAATAGAAAAGCATCCACTTGCCATTTACGCTTCTCGGTACTGGGTCGACCATGCGAAATTCGAGGGTGTTTCATCAAGTATCCAGGATCTCATGGAACGTCTGTTTGATGCGGACAAGCCATATTTTGCAACATGGATCTGGCTGTACGACGTGGACCGCCTTTGGCAAGGACACATGGCAACAGTTCTTCCGACGCGGCCGAATACAGCGCCATTATACTACGCCGCACTGTGTGGTTTCCGCAATCTTGTAGAATACCTCGCCACAAGACACCCAGGGGATGTCAGCGCTAGTGGCGGGGGTTATGACACCCCGTTGCATGCTGCGCTTGCGCAAAGAGAGGTTGACACTGCTCTGGTATTACTTGAGCATGGTGCGGATATAAATTCCCTGGACAGGTCGGGCCGAAGTTCTTTGCATGCAGCGTCAGTAGACGGACATTACGACATCGTGGAATTTCTACTCGAACATCAAGCGAATGCTGACATCCAGGAACACTCTGCGCCCACGACCCCGTTGTGTTTTGCAGCGAAGCGTGGGGAGGTGGAGATCTGTCGGTTACTGCTGAAGCATGGTGCATCCCTTGACCGGACGAACCCGGAACAAGAAACACCACTACACTTGGCGTCCCGCTATGGGAATCTTGAAGCCGCCCGCTTCTTAATCGAGCAAGGCGCAAATACGATGGCCCGAGATGAGGACGGCTGGGCTCCATTGCACAGTGCGTCACAATCCGGGCATTCCGACCTCGTGGAGATGTTGCTTGAAGGCAGTGTGGACGTCAACCTGCGAACTACTGACGAGGAAGCCCCCTTGGACCTCGCGGCGGGTCGCGGACATCTTGAAGTTGTTCGCCTTCTTATCGAGCATGGAGCAGATGTTGACTGCCGCGACAAGCAAGGCTGGACGCCTCTGCACACAGCCGCAAGAAATAGGCATCTCGACGTCGTGCGGCTCTTTCTCGACCTTGGTGCCGATGTCCAGTCCCGGAATGGGAACAACGACACTTCCCTGATGCTGGCGGCATGTGGCGGTCACGTAGAGGTTTCGCGCTTTCTGATCGAACGTCGAGCTGACGTCAATTCCACCAACAATTCGAGCTGGACGTCGCTGCACTTTGCATCACGATACGGTCACGCCGATGTCGTGAAACTCCTCATTGACCATGGGGCGGATGCCAATGTCCAGACAGCGGATCTATGGGTTCCACTCCATCACGCATCAGCTAACGAGTATCTCAAAGTCGTAGAGTTGCTACTAGATCACAGCGCAGAAGTGGACGTGCGGAACAAAGACCAGAAGACTCCAATGGACCTGGCATCAGCAAGTGGGAACCTTGACGTTGCGCGACTGTTAATCAAGTACGGCTCAAATGTCAATTCACAAGACAACCAAAGCTGGACGCCGTCACATTCAGCAGCAAAAGAAGGACATCTCGACGTCGTGAAGCTGCTACTCGATTCCGGCGCGGATGTTGGGATGCGGGATAAGTGTGACAAAACACCCTTCGACATTGCCCTTGAAAACGGGAAGCGCGACGTCGTGAACTTCCTGCTAGTAGCCAAGCGTGAGGGCCCCTTGGGTTCTCGGCGCGGATACCCCGTGCGCTCAGCTTCGTTGGGAGTGAAGTTGCAATACAGTCTTCCCGAGATCGAGACCGTGGAGCCGCAACTATCCTGTGGCAATTCTCCTGACGTCGACAAGGCTAACGACGAAGGAAAGCACTTCGTTGCATAGCGCGATAGCGAACGGGCGCACTGACATGGTCCAGAGACTACTTGACCACGGTGCCGAGGTCGACGAGCGGGACCAGTTTCTCCAGACTCCGCTGGACGTGGCGTCGATGGAA
Source organism: Lactarius akahatsu (assembly GCA_021524915.1). Taxonomy (NCBI): domain Eukaryota; kingdom Fungi; phylum Basidiomycota; class Agaricomycetes; order Russulales; family Russulaceae; genus Lactarius; species Lactarius akahatsu. The sequence continues at coordinate 5,969 of JAKELL010000163.1, read as the reverse complement.
GGGAAACTCGACCATGCGAGGACATTGATCAAATACGGCGCGGATGTGAACTCTCGAGATACCATTGGTTGGACCCCGTTGCACACGGCAACACGATATGGGCACGTCGATATCGCGCGATTGCTACTTGATAATGGCGCCGACGTGAACGCCATACAACGGGACTGCGCAACCCCGTTGCACATCGCATCGTGTAACGTATACCCCGAGATTGTGCAGTTGCTTCTCGACCGGGGAGCCAATGTACAATTACGGAATGCGTACGGCAGGACGCCTTCTCAGGAGGCATCAAAAGGAGCAAAGAGGGTTGCGCAGTTGTTCTCAGAGTACGGTGTGCGTAAAGAATAGTGAACGAGAGACCAATCCCATGGCGCTGGCTCAGATGTACTATCTTGTCGGCGTTCCGACTCGAACACCAATTATCGACGTCTTTACTATAGGTAATCAATGTCTCTAGTACTCGGTAGTCGTTATGTGACGGTCACAATTGGATCGCACCGCCGCCGTTCCAGAAGCGAAATGTCGATCCGCACGATTACGATTCCCGAGAGCACTAGCTAGTGCGAGAAAATGAGGTGAGAGGAGGTTGGTAATGGCCGCTGTGCGAAGAGAAGAGCGACGCGCCGGATGGCCGTACGCTCCTGCACCCAGCCCGGACCGTTTGATTGGCTGAAGCGGGCCGCATGTAAACTGGCGTTGAACGTTGAGCGCTGAGCGAGCGCATCGTGTATAAACACGTGGGATTCGAGCCGTACCACGGCCGCAAAACGGGCGAAAGTTGGTCAAAAAAGGGCGCATACATGCACATTCCCGTATCATATAGCCTTTTGATTAGCCCGCGGGGGGGCTTCACACACATAGAGGACGAGAAGGCGATCGATTTAAATATTTGAAAACAACAGTGACAAAAAAGCGTGGGAACACATCAGCGACCGGGAACCCATCATGCACCCACTCCGCCCAACCGCTCGCGGGAGGCGCGATACCGAGCAGCGAGCGCGTCGGCCGCTTCTTTGCGCGTATCGAGGCTCTCCGCATCACGATACTGCTCGCGACCGCGCGGCGGCTCGACGCCCTGCTGCTTCGACTGCTGGATCGCCGGACCGGCAAAGCCGGTGCTGTCGGGGGGACCTGTGCGTCTGCCGCCAGAAGACGTTGCTAGAGCAACAATTCGCGTCAGGGTGCACCGCATAGAATCCGGGACGTAACTTACTGTCGCCGGGAGGGGGGTAGTTCTTCGTTGCGTAGTCAGAAAATAGTGGGTAATTTTCTCGTTGGCGGGGAGGCATTATGTCGTTGATGGCTACTAGTATGGGAGCACGGAAAGGGGGTTCAGCGATTGCGTATGAGGAGAAGAGAGCACGCACAAGGGTTGACAAGGGAGCCTTTGAAACCGGAGCTCGCGTATTCGTCGCTCATTGTCGTTTTGGGCCGAGGGAGAGAGGGGTGTAAATGTAATGTAATGTAAATGCTCCGATTCTTGGAGTATTTATTGGGAAGGGGGAGCAGATCAGGTGGTAGTGTAATTTATCAGGCGGGAGACACGAGAAATGCCACATGATGTGTCGCGTTTGTGGCTGTTGCACATGATTCTCACTCCAAGCCTTGTTTGGAAACCAAATCAACATGTTTGTATACGTAACTTGAACGGACACGAATAACTGCATGCATTATGAGCACGATTTAGGATGAAAGTCAGGCCTTCTCGTGGCGTGCATCCCGCTGCAGTGCCGCTCTCCACCCCCGCATGTCCACCTTAAAGGACGTCGATTCAATTAGAGCCCCTTTTCTTGTACGATCAGCCCTTTGTCTTTCTTTTTCCTCCCTTCCATCCCTCCCTTCCATTCCTCACGGCGATACGGCGGTGTAGCGCCCGCGATCGTGCCTGTCTGAATCCCCGGTCCGGTCTGAGACGCGGGGTAATAATTACAGTGCAGTAGCGCTAATAGCTCTAATAATAGCTCCGGTAACACCATAACGCCAAAAAACAAAGCGCCGAAAACACGAGTGAAGCTAGTTTCAATCTGTGAGTCAGATAACTATGTTCTCCTTGCACAGGTTCACCATCGGATATGGTGTAACGGTTAACATTGCCGCCTCTCACGCGGCAGCTCGGGGTTCGACTCCCCGTATCCGAATCCTTTTTTTTTCAACGATGGATGTCACCACCGCGCCAGTTCGATAGATGGCGTCGAGGTGGACGTACCGATTGATCTGTTCCGGAGTAGTTCCGCGTCGTCGTTTATCAACATGGAGCAAAGACAACACACGTGAGGTCACTGTTCGCCTCATGGAGATCATCACGTATCACACAACCCCATTTGCCCAGACATTTCGTATAGAATGTGCCACGCGCGCCTCCAATTACTGCCATGCCCAGGAGTACAGATACGCAGGGGTTACAAGGAATGAATATATGGATAGCAAAAAGTATATTATCTCGAGTCTAGTATCCGAGTACCCATCGATCACTCCTCCTTCTTGGCGCCAATGCGTTTTTCTGCCTCCTCGATAGCAGCCTTGTCTGTCTGAGGGTCCGCAGAAGCTATGCAGGTTTTGGTGTTAAGATGATGTGGGGGATGAGTGATACGAGAGGGAAACACGCACCACCAAAAAGGCCGGCGCCAGCTTTGAACGGCCGCTTGAGGTCGCCGTCTGCATTTTGACCAAGCACGTGAATCTTGACGGTCTTGGCTTCGTAGAGCGACTTGATGGCCATGATAGCTTGCACGAAGAGGGGTTGGGTATATTTGAGGTATAAATGAAGGAAGCCCATCATCGCGACGGAGGTGTATACGCCCTTGATCTACGGAACAAGGACGGGGTAAGTCTCACCCAGGCAAAACACGCAGAAGGACACTGCGCACGAGCTTCGATGTTTCGGAAAGATCGTAGTCCCGCACTGTGGTCGTCACGAGTTTGCCCGGCTCTTGTGACTATAGGTGAAACAACGGACGGGTCAGCGAACAGTGTAAGTTTGTTTCGCCCGTACCATTGGATTTCCCGCTTCAACTGAGAAAGAAGGTGTGTCAGAAACAACAAAGTTCGAAACTGGGGTAGCTGCGCACCATATTTGAGCATTGTCTGGTCATTCTTTGCCTTTATCTAGACCACGCACACGTAAGGCCTAGGTTGGGCTAACGAGAAAAGTGTCGCACCTTGGAAGAGGTGTAATAATACACGACAAGAGAAATGGCCTGGCTCGCGACGTAGGCTATCCGGACGTAGTCGAGTACCTGGGGGTCCTCGAATGGGACTTTTCGGGCGACTGGGCGGACACGTATGCGAGGTCAGAAAAAAAAAAGGGACAGGAGAAGGTCGAGAATACGTTGCATGACACCAAGGGAAATAGCGAGGTTTTGCATTGGGCCGTTCATGTTTGCGACTCGGAACCGGATGAAGTGATGAGAGATGGTGAGGACCAAGGCTAAGTTAGGACTTGCGAGTGGTCCAGGTGGCGCGGTCACACGGGGTCCTGGAGTGACCGGGGTCTGGTGACGTCAAGGGCCAACTCGCCGCGTCCGAGTCGCGTTGGAGCTCAGATTATAATTATTACAAGAAGACCCTGTCCTGCCCCTCTCCCTCTTCTCCAACACCCACCAACATGAACGACACCGCCTCAATATCTAGAGCGACTTCCATCTCCCGTGCTAGCAAACAGGGCTCGACCATCTCGCGCTCTCAGTCTTTGATCAAGAAGAACATTGCCCCTCATGACCTTCGCCCCTCGGACGTGCTCATCGAGCGTTTCGTCGCATGGAAGGCCATTGTGAAGCAGCTTGTGGCCTACTTTGAGGTGCGACTCTTGTTTCAACTTCATGCACGCCCTGGTTCACCCTCTGTTGATGGTAGGGTATCGCGGACATCGAGAATAATACCGCAAAGGAAATGACAAAACTCGCCGCCGTCATCCAAGTTCCATTCCGCTCTGCCAATCAATTTCTTGGCGAGGGAGGGCTTCAGGTGAGGGACTGTTTGCTTCCACAGCCTCTGACCTTGTGCTCACCTGAGTATGCCAGGACGTTTACTACGGTATACGGGACAAGACTCGTGTCATTGCGGATCAACACGCAAATCTAGGCCGTACTATCGATGGCTCTATTGTACAGCACCTGCAAAAACTGCGCGTAGAGATCAAGGCCCACATCAAGGTCCGCAATTGCTGCGCATCTAAATATCGTTCGTTCCTGTATTAACGTAACACTACTCTCAGAACGTCCAGAACGATACCGGACGACTCGCCACAAGCGTCGCGAAAGAGCGTGAACTATCATCGCGTCTTGTTGCAGATCTAACCAACGATATTTCCACTTTCAAGAACACACCCCTTCAAGTCACCGCCAAGACTGACCCGTGCGTATTTGTCACCTCTTATCCTTGCTATGCACCTAATCCTAAGTAGCTACGTCGCCAATATCGCCGTCGTCCGTCAACTTCACAAGCAGGTCAACGAGGAAAATGCACTTCAAAAGTCGATCATCATCATGCAACAGAATTCCGCCCACTTTGAGGAAGGAATCGTCCGCGCCATCCAGTCTGCTTGGCAAACATTCGACGAGTGGCAGTCTCGCATGTCAGCTTCTGTCCAGGATACATGGCGTTCACTCGGCGCGCATATGGCTTCCATTCCCGCCGACCAAGAATGGATCTCGTTTTCTGCTCGCTCCGACCACCTCCTCGATCCCGAGACGCCACTTCGCAATCCAGAGACCATCAACTACCCAAGCAAGGAGGACCCGTCCGTGATTCCGGTACACACGGGTTATCTTGAACGCAAGAAAAGATTCACGCGCACGTACCGCGAGTCTTACTTTGTCCTCACACCGTCCGGCTTCCTGCACGAGTACAGCTCGTCTGATCCAGCACAGGCGGCCACGCCCCTCTTCTCCCTTTTCCTCCCCCTCTGCACGCTCGGCCCCGCCGCGGGTTCCAGCGCCAAGTCGCACAAGTTCCACATAGAGGGCCGCAAGGACGGCGCGGGCTCGATCAAGACTGGCTCTCTGCGCATCGGGCGCCCCGGGCAGCACGCGTGGAGCTTCCGCGCGCGCTCGCACGAGGACATGATGGAGTGGTGGAACGATGTTCGCATGCTTTGCGCGCGCTACCTCGTCGCGAGTGACGCCCTCGAGCGATCCGGACCCGTCGCTGCCGCCGTCCGCGCGGCCGGGTACGCCTCGGAGGAAGAAGAAGAGGGCGAGGAGGAGGGGAGCAGCGTCGAGGAGGAGCAGCACGCCGCGGAGGAGGAGGAAGTGCTCCCGCCCGGCGCGTACCACGACATACACGACGGCGACGAGGTCACCACCGAGCCGCCGTCGTACCGCGGGCACCCGCATGGCGCTGCGGAGCACGCACAGCCGGGGTACCTCGTGCGTCTTCCTCTCCGCTTTCAAATGAATTATCACTGATGCACATTTTTTGGACAGAACGATAAGAAGTCACGTGGCACACCCTCGCCTGAGAACGGCGCGAATGTGTCGCGCAGACCCAGCCAGCGCCAGCAGGAAAAGTCGCCCGAGAGCAGCGCGCCGCATACTGGCGTCGACGCAGTCGCGGACGCGGAGGATGAGACGGACGGTGCGGGGCCTGCCGAAGACGCGGGTGTGGGTGCTGGTGGGAGTGCTGGCGGGGACAACACCCGGTTCCACGAAGACGTGTGAAAAGTACTTCGGCTTTCCTTGCCCCCTCGAGATCGCACTCAGGTGGTGAACCGCCGGGTATCCTATTTTAGTTTCTCTTAAACTCACCTCTTTACATTAACTCTTCTCCCTGGCGCCTAGTCTAGAGACGCCTTCGCGTTCGGTGCTGTTTGTTGACCGCTCTACCCTCTTTACTCTACGACTCGAGCTGGCTTTGTAAGGTGTACAAGTTATTATGACTGTATCATGACCTTGTGTAATGCGTCACGGTAGTGCGAAATGATGTCCTAGTAAAGTCAGCGAGCGTGTTCCGGCGCAGTTGGGCTCGACTTG
>JAKELL010000162.1:0-107802 GCA_021524915.1 Lactarius akahatsu | reverse complement strand
TACGAATTTGGAACTCCGACTTCGGATTTCCCTTTTAGGAAATTGATTACATAAGACCGGGCCAGCGCGGACCGGTCTTAGACGCTCGAGTCACGACCCAAGTTTACAGGTTCGTGACAGGGTGTAGCTTGGTCTTAATGTTACATTAGGCCCACCCTAACGATGCTCGACTTGAGCGATGACAGAGTGGCTTGACAGACAGGAGTGACTTAGCGGATACAGACACATGCCTTCAACAAGGACGTGGTTGCTTCGAGCACTGGGACGAGGTCCACCAGGCGTACAAGTCTCAGTATGATCTGCCTCACAAAGGCCAGATGCATTAGCAGACAGACGAGGAGGACGAGGCAAGTGAGAAGGGAGTGAGTCAAGGCAATGACAATTCAAGAAGACCAAGCTGGGGAGCTCGGTCTTCATACTATCCACTAGTTATACACTTGATGAGGAGCTTTGAAGCTCCTCCTGAATGTAAGGTATCTAGTAGCGATAATAGCTCGAACCCTATTACTGCTATCCTAGGACCAAGTCATGTCCATACCAGATACATGTGATAACAAGTCCGAGGCTAACTGATACAACTGTCCCTGACTAATACTAGGGTAGTCAGAACCCCACGAGTCTCCAATCTGTACTGATGAGTCTGATCGCAACATGCCAGGGTCACGTGATGGGTGGTTAATGTAAGATCACATGATCTATTCCAAATATTGCTGAGCAGTTCCATTGTAGTTGGGATGGTCACATGACTTAGCTGGGATATGGGCATGTTCAGCCATGAGTCTTGCTATTCGGCTTCTTCCTCTGCATATTTGGCACATGACTTCTTCATGGCAGTGCTTCAGGGTCGTTCAGGGGTGTCTGGGGGCGTAGTTACAGGCAAAACCATAACAACTTTCCTTTCTGTATACTACCTTACTGATTGTATCTTAGTCATGCTTTCCCATGCCTCTTAACATCAGCACCAGATGAGTCCATTCAAAATTCATACACAACACATGTGGCTAGTGGATTTTTACAGTTTACAGATGTTCAAACCAGTCATCATCTTCAAGGTCTGAGTTTGCAAAGCTATTTTCAATCTAGCACCCAGTCAGCCATTACCAAGGCCATTACCTTATATTATAAAGATTAGACAAACTCACCCAATATGACAAAATTGCAGCAATCAATCTGGCCATGGTTCACGGATCACTAGCTGGCCATCAAGATCCCTTGCAGTTTGTAACCGAATCATAGTAGACTGCTGATATGAGGCTCCTTCATAATCATCATTAAGTTTGACAAGGAGAAAGATCCAGTCACGCCCATTGGTCAGTGCACCACGGAGGACCTTTTTCCTGAGATAGGCATTATAAATGTGGATTAAGTAGCAAAGAAGGGTCTGCTTACTGAAGAAGCTTTCCACATGCATACAACCCACATACTGCCTGAGAAACATGGGCTGAGGGATCAAAAAGCTTGGCCTCTATGACAAAGAAGCCAGATGATGTAAATAACTTGGGGTCATTGAGGAATGGGGGTTTCAGCAAGGCAGCTAGAGGAAACAGTTAGCTAGATAGTTGAGATAGTTAAGGCAGATTTACTAGCAACACGTTGATTTGCTACTACTACAGCAAAATAGTCTACAAGTCCAGAGAGGCTTGGGAAATTCAATGGGCTAGTAGTCATGGCTGGAACAATCTGTTCCATGTTGAGAATCATGTGCTGATCTGGCAGTAGCATTGCAGATGCACGGAAGAAGAATGCATCAATCCATGCATGAGAACTTGCTTCAGTCTGATGGGATATATGTGAGAAGCACAAACTTGAAAGCCAATAGATCACTGTCAAACCTTCTGAGGAATAACATTTTCCAACAAATGTAAGTGACGATGTAGATTGGCAGAAGACCAGAGTTCATTCTGCCCCAGGGAAGTAGTGGCTGCAATGCGTTCCTCAGAATTGGGTTTCAGGTCAATGAAGCCAGCAAATGTGATTTCAAATGTGGTTGTCAACTTGGTCCAGATATCCTGTCATACCAGAGTAAGTAAGAGGCTATAGGGGGTGAGGTAGTAATAAGTACCTGAGACCCTTCTACTTGAAGTTCCAGCTTTGATCCCAACAGAGAGAGTGTTGTGTCAATCTGCTGCTCAAGGCCATCTAGGCTTGCCACATCTGAATTTGAGTCCCCACTGGGAGGCTCAGACTCCAGGCCATATTCAATGGCTCTCTTCAGCCTGAGAAGAGAGTTGAAGGCAAGTTGCAATTCCATCCCACTGAGTCCACAAAATTTAGGAAGCATTGTGATGGAGGTGGGGACTGGTGCACTGTTTTTGTGAACTGAAGTGACCACGGAAGGAAGTGACTCACAATCAGAGGTGACTGAATCACTGGCAGCGGACGAGTCGGCAAACCCCGCATGGCGAGTCCCGAGTAGCGCCAGGTGCTGACTTAGCAATTCTCAATTATACTCTCGACAACTGCTCGATCACCTCGTTGATCCACACCTCAATCTCCTCCTTATCCTCTACCTGTTTCTTGTGCGCAGCCGCCGCACCACCATGCGGCTCGCGCCCGCGCCGTACCTCCGCAATATCCTCCGCGACGCGCACGCGCCACACATTCCACTCGTCCACCCTCTTTCGCTGCGCGACCAGTTCCGCAATGACTGACGTCTCCTCCGCCGCGTCCGCCTCGTCAAACGCGCGCGCATATTCTTTCAAGTTCCGCCGTATCGTTCGCTTCTGCTCCTTCGTCAGCGGCGACGGCGCGCGCGGTCGCCACAAGAACTGCTTGAACCTATCCAGCAGCCGCTTCTCGATCTCCTGCCCGCGGAAGTCCCATATCGCGTACCCGTTCTCGATCTGTTCGATTCAGTCGGCGTCCTCTGGATGTGGCCGGCGCTTACGTACCGTGTGAGTCCAGGCGCTTGCGGCGGTGGCGAGGTACCGCCCGCTCGGGCCCCACTCGACGTCCGTCACCCTATAATGGTCCGCCATGGATGCCCGAGTTCCATTCCTCCTTCGGCAGGTCCTTCTTGACCACGTCGTCCGAATCGAAGTCGAGGTCCCAGAACTCAAGCTCCGATTTCGACGTCGAGCCGACGGTCGCGAGCACGACGTGCCGTCCGCGCGGGGACCACCGGATCGTGTTCGTCATCCGGCCCGCAAGCGTTCCTGCGACGGGCTCGGCGTCAACGCTCAAAACAAAATCTGGGAACGTGATCCACGTAAGAGCTTAAAGTCATTCTTGCTGCGATCCAGCTGATAGAAGCTGACGTCCGTCTTGATAGTGACACCCGGCCCCGGGTTGCCCAAATTGGGATCGCTTCTCAAGACGATGGCAAAGCACTCGCCTTTGGGCTTCCAGAAAAGCCCATGACCGTATCTGCGTTCTGCGTCGCACTTTAGAGGAAAATACAAGGAACTCGCGACGAACCCTTGAGTTCGACAACTTCGACTGGAAAGTCCTTCTTGCGCACACGGAAAATCTCAAGGCTGCAAAAAATCGACTTTTTCGTTTTGGTACTATGTCGGTCGACACGTACGCAGAGAAAATCGCCTTGATTTTACCAATACAGCTTACAATGGAAGGAATAGGGGAGTACTAAGCACCATCGTCCCGTCCATAAATGCGCTTGCCTAGTCCTATCTCTGAGACATTGAACAAATTTTTCTGTCGGAGAACCGTTCGATTCGGAAAGTCGAGCAGCGTGACACGCGCAGGTTGGTTGGCGACTTCGGGCGTCCAATATGCCAGCATGTTTTCTGTCGGCTTCTTGGACGCCTTGGCGGCATCTTCCCGTTCTTTTTCTCCATGCGGGCACCACTCAAAATCGACGATACCCTCGATCTTGAGACTCTTCTTCCCTTGCAAGCCCATGCTCGGCAGCTCGTACACGCTAATTTGTTGGCCTGGCGTCAGCCTCGCGGTGTACTTGTCGTCTGGGCTCCACTTCAGGGCAGGCCATGCCATCTGCTTCTTCGCACCCTCGCCCTCAGGGAGGATAGAAGGAAACGTGCGCAGAAGATGGCCCGCCTTGATGTCCCATATTGCGATGTTGTTGCCCTCGTCCTCGGTGGAGAAAGAGCGTGGGCCCTTGGGGATTTTCTCTGCCACTACGATCGGCTCGTGCGACCAAGTGACGAGGTACTGCTCGCAGGGCGAAAAGTCAATTAGTCGGACGAAGGAGTGGAAAACGGGGCCTGAAGTTGGAAAGAAGGGCCGCCGTATAATCGGATTCCCTGCCGGTAAAGAGCCGTAAAGAGCCGCAATATATGTACCGAGCGGTGACCACGAAACGTATAATTCAGTTTGTAGATTTTGTTATGGGCGGCGCGGTGAGTAAAAAGAGATGTCTTTGAATGGGTTGGTGAGACGTACATTGTCTCACATTGTGAAGGACGACCGTGCCGACAAATTGAAACTTCATCTCCGCGATATGTCACGTACTGATCGCGGCCCTAAGGATCAGCCAACCAAGCTCGCAGATGCTCCTGTGGCATGTATCAGAGGAATATTCAGAGTTGAAGGGAAAGTTAGCGACGCACCTTGGTGAGGTACTCTTCGCGCTGTGGTTCCACATACGTCTCATCTAGATCGGCAATTTTTTCGATATCGGTGAAGCGATTAACAAGGAATGTGTGTTTTGCGTCGAAGGGGCGTCCATTCAGCTCGTTGAGAGCATACGTGGCCGCATCGGTGTTTCGGAATTCGATGAATGCGTATCTATGTGGGTTCAAACGATAGCATACATGTGACTGGGAGGGCTCTTACCCGTTGCTCTTTCCCGTCTTTTCATTCCATGGTACGGAGACATCATCGGGCTTTATTGCTGCGCCTTTTCGTGTGAACTCCTTTGCGATTTTTGCTAAAAGTTTCTCGAGTTTTGACTTGTCGATGACGGGAACACCATCGACGACTAGGATGTGATCGAAGCCTTCTTCGAGGCGGACCTTATATCTGTCGTGAGGTTTTGTCAGCTGATGACACTATTGCCGGATCAGCCCAACGTCGATGTCCGAAAAATCAATGTCGAGTTCGTGTGTTGCCATTGTGTCGATTTGGAGGGAAACGAGTCAGGTTATCTTACGTAACGTAATTCTGCCCCTTCACTCGCCTACAATCAACGATACTGACGTTGTTGTCGCGTTCTTTCTTTGCTTCTACTCCATGCTCACTGTCTCGCTTGTTGTACTCATAGACCATGTCTAAATCCGACTCCGTCCCTGTCGCCATAGACACCGCCCTCCTCGTCCCTACGTCTGCGGTACGTTCTTTTCCTTCGTCTTGTAGTCCCACGCTCACACACTGTTTGTCTTCTCCTCCCTCTTCCTCACTTCCCAGCCGACTTTACACTTCCTCCTGCTACTGCACACAGGGCAAAGGCGATTACATGCCTGGCACCGTTCCCCAGAATGTCCCGGATGCGGTTGTTAAGGATGGAACCCTCTCTGCTGACGTCCTGAACGCGGGTGCTAAGGTCGGCACCGGTCTCGACGATCAGGAGGCTAACGACCGTGACCAAATCAAGTCCTTCCGCGTCCTCGCCGACTTTAGCAAAGACAGACAGCAGGATATCTGGCAGATCCACTTCGCCATGGATGTCAGGTGTGAGGCTAGCACGCCGCTGCTGGTGGCGACCGCAGTCCCGACGCGCAGTCGGTCGTTTTCAGCGACGTCGAGAGTCAGGGCAAGCCACCCAAGATCACCTCCAGTGACGGCGTCGTTTTCGAGCAGCCCACCGAGGGAGTTCCCTTCCCAGGCGACTTCGACATCAAAGTCCGTGATCGTACGGTCCCCTCCTTTTCAGTCATAGTCGTCTGCCGACTCGAGCTCGCCGCCGGTACCATGTTCGGTCAGCTCCTCAAGGCCCTCGTCGACCGCCACTTCGAGCCCTTCCACTTCCGCCACCTCGGATTTGCGTATCTCGGCTGTCGTGATTTCATGTGTGTCCTCTTTCTGCCATCTCCTCAGCTACCCATCCCCTGATTTCCTTCTTCGTCTTTTTGCGCTCTTTGTCGTTTTTACAGATCGCAGGCAACCGCTGCATGGCTCCGTGACGGCCTCTATGTGTCCGGTGACGCTATTATGGTCTCGGGCGGCCCCGAGGTAGAGAACCGGCCTCAGGTAGAGGGCGACATCGAGACCGAGGCCCGCCACATCTTCAGCTTGCTGGGTTGGCACTACACCCGCCCCCACGCCCCCGCCAATGTCTCCGATGCCGATGCTGAGACCGAGCGCTCCTTTTCTCGCACCCCCAACGGTATCGATTGTGCAGTTTGGGGCATCGTCCACATCGAGGATGTGAAGCTCAGCTACGACCAGGGCATCATCCCCACCGCCTGATTCCGGGCTGCGGTGCGTCGTCGCCAAGGTCTTTGTCGTTTATCATGTCTAACGTGTTTTGCTTTTTTCCCACATCGGCATATTGTCAATAGACCTAAGGGTAGTTCGTACATTCAGTACAGCCTGAGGACAATGGGTACCAGCATGGCAGCCTAGGACTGGTCTGTCCGGAATACAAATGTGTCAATCGTTTAAGAATAAACGTAGCCTCGTAAAAACACTTGTAAGTTACTTGTGGGTACTTACAAGTACCAAGGAGAGAGGATACAGTACTTGTAGAGCCATGCTCTGAGTCACCAACTTGGGAGTCTTGGTCATGAAGTGAGCCAGATTCCCGGAACTTCAAAATCAACCATTTCTGGAAATGTTTACTAATATTTTAGCCAGTGGGCGAAACCGGGAGTAGGGCCCGGTTACTGGATTTTCCGTTTTGACATACACACTCCTCTGCTCCTTGCTCAACCAAGCCTACCACCTATACGTCCAAAGTTTATGAGTCGACGTTATTGTCATCTTCGTCTTCGCCATCGTCACATTTGTTAAAGTTAGTAACCCACTTGGCCCTTCCTTCCCTTGTTTTAACCGTGACTGACACAGCCCTCTGACTCGTCAAGTAACTACCACCATGTCCTCCAAAGTCGATGTCTTTATTAACGATGAAAAAAAGCCGGCAAACATTCCGAGCTACGAGACGATCGTCACGCAGTGTTTCCACCTGGGTCCCCACCAGGCTACCGCCACCAACATCAGCGGTGTCCAAATCACTCTCAACAAGAGGTCTGATAACGAGGTCAGCGACATCTGGGTCAAGTTTGGACGCAACATAGCCATGGGCGAGGCCAAGACGCAACGCTTTGTCGCGCAATACCTTGAAGCCGACGACATCCCTACTGTGCGTGCCCCTCGTGTTTACATCGCGTTCACGTGGGGCGACTTCGGTTTCATCGTCGCCGAGTACATTGATGGGCCGATATGCGCCAACTCCGATGTTGCCCTCGTCGCCGCCGCCGTACAATCCCTTATCGCCATCCCAAGCCCTAGCTCAACGCCTGGACCTGTCGGTGGAGGGCTGATCGAGCACCCCTTTTTCATCAACCGGACGTCGTCCATCTGGTACGAGTCCGTCCAGGAGCTAGAGGATCACATCAACGGTGTAAGTGTTCCCCTTTGTCTCGCCTTGTCCCTTGGCTGCTTTCCAGATGATAACTCTTAATGCAGATTTTATATGTCACAGGGAAACACAGGAGGCGGACGTGTTAGCTTAGGGACCAAGCTCTGCCTCTGCCCGTCTGATCTGAATCGCGCAAACTTCAAGAAGGTCGAGGGGAATAGGATCGTGGCCCTCGACTTCGGCGGCTACAGCTTCCTGCCGCCCTCCTTCTTCGCCTTCGTGCTACACCGGGGAGACCCTTCAAATTTCACCCACCGCATCGCTAGGAGGCTCGTCTATCGACCATCGACGACAGAGGTTGCGGCAATGGTGAGCGCCTCCTGCGCGTTGGTCCCAAGGTCGAGTAACGATATTGGTGAGCAGATCTCCTTGCTCTCTTTTCTTCTTATTGCCTCCCTTCCCCTTACAAGAATACCGAGTTCAATGTGCTGCACAGGTCTTTCGGAGGAGCTCGAGTCCAGGCTTCGGTAAACACGGCGCACAAGCCGTCCTCGATGATGTCTCACAATCAATCATATCGATACTGTGGGATCTCCATTCGCCGACAGGATCGAGGGCTGCGACTCCCGGTGTCGTCTTCCTCCTACATCAAGGGAACTTGAGGGCGTTAGAGATAAAAATCTGAAGTTCGTCAAATATTTTAGCCCGGTAGTACAATTCGCGCACGCCGTCTCTGGAATTTTTGGTGAGGCGACTGGACCGGTGGGCGATCAGTAATTCATTTCGTTCTTTGTTTTTTTTGCTGTAATGGAGTATGGGAAATTGGCCAGTCAGTCATGCTCGTGAGACCCACCCTAAGGTTAATCTGCTTCTATTTCTCCGAGTTAGATCTAAAATGTGTCTTCCCAAATATCCCGTAGTACGATCCTATGACCGCAATCAGCATGTAATGCCCTCTTTTCTCCACTTCTGTCCAACGAGGCACACCACAGGACAATCCTCTGCGTCCCTGACCTCGCTCGGCCCCGCGCAGACTCGTCGTCGTCGTCGTCGACAACCACCATCCCGAGGAAGCGGTACTCTTGCAGCGCATTTCCCTCCTCGTCTCATCAGCACGCCCTCCTCTGCGCGGGACCGTAGAACGGCAGATACGTTCCCATTGAACATATCCACGCCTCCCTCCGGCTGCGCCGGAACTCAGCGAGGAGCACGCGCCGTGCGTCTACGTCTACGTGCGCCGGGACCGACAGCGACAGCATGCGCAGCGCCAACACGCGCGTGAGGATGCGCGCCTTTCGTAGGCGCGATCCTCCCGGGCCGGAAGCGGCGGTTCACAAGTCGCTCGAGGGCGATATCTTTGCGCACGAGCATACAGCGACGGCCCAGTCCTGCGCCGCGCATTGTCAACCAGGTCGAGGATGAGATGGCGGAGGGGTTCGTTCACATCGGAATCGCCGAGGTGTGAAGTGTTAGAGGCGCGGGAAAGCGCGACTCAGTCTTCGGGAGAAAAGACTATGATATTAGTGTAGCTACCTGTTAGAGGCGCGGGAAAGCGCGACTAAGATACAATGAGTAAAGGTAACGAACGGGAAGTGAAGTAAAGTACTGACCTCAGTCTTCGGGAGAAGAAAGACTGAGGTGTCGCTACTGTGACTACGGGTATATAAGTTCAACAAACGAAAAATTTATACGCTAAGTCTATAGAGGTATAGTATAGGCAGCTGTGCTCGACTTGGTCGTTTCCGACCCCAGCTAGCTCGGAGTTGCCCGACGCTTACTCAGCGTGTGCGGCTGAACTCCAACATGAAGTGCAGAGATCGAGGATCGGGAGGGCCAGTCACCAGCGGCTGTGGCGCAGGGAGTGAGCAATCTTGCGCCACGGAATCCACAGGCAGAGTCCGTGGGTGCGAGCGAGGAGCGGCGAGCAGGCGAGGACTGAGAGGTTGTCGAGGTGGAAGGGGTTGAAGGGTTGTACAGGTCACCTAGTTGGGTCGGCCACTAGGCCCCCTACGACCGAGATAGCGGGGAGCTCAGCGGAGGGTCAACTAGCGAGTTTCTAGCACAGAATCGTAGCATTTGTGAAGGTAAGGAGGAACATAAACGCAGACTATAAGAGAGGTAAGAATGCAGGTGTGCTCACTCGAAGACAATTGTTACACTCATTACAGCTCTACAAAACCTGGAGTAGTGAAACTCACTAGGGTCGAGACTGGAGAGAAAGGTAGCGTAAGTTCGGCACGGGCTTGTGAAAGAGGTACCTCACAAGTGATTTGGTGCAAGATGCATAGACTTAACCATTCAAGCTATGGTACCATAAAGACAACATTGATGGCAGCATTCGCATCCGCGGTCCAATTGGACGAAGAGAACTTCTCGATGAGGTCTGCATCAACGGAGGTCGTTTGTAGGTGGTTGCCCAACATCCGAACATTGTCCGAGTTCTTCAAGTGAACGTGTAGAACAGATAACGACTCCAATTCGGGATGCGGACCATACGGCCATAGAACGGAATACGGAGAAGAGGGATGGTCGTTTGTTGTGGGTCGATACAGTACTAGGTACGTTCCGACTCCCGACATGCCCGGACTTCTACTGTTCCGAGGTAAATAACCAGTAACAGGAGATCGAAGGTGCCGTGACGCCCCTTGTTCCAATGGGTGGCGGCTGAGGTATCTAATAGTATAGTAGAGGGTTGTCGCATTATAACTTCGCATGTGTATCACCGGTCGCTCTAGCGCCGATATCCAAGAGGCTCTTGGGTGATTACCCCATGTTGTTCCTCTTCACAACAAAGCCAGTCAAAATATTGTCGACACCATCAGTTCTGCTGTCCTCGGATAGAAAATGTAAAAATGGAGTGTGGACAATAGGGAACTAGTTATTGACACGCTCTCGCAGAGAGTTGATGGATGTTAGTAATTATCACCGCTGTATCTCTCAACGACATCTTCACTTACCAACAGTGATGGCTTTCTGCCCAATTGAATCACCTCCTGTAAATCCGGCGTGCTCTCGAGGAATTGCCGATACTTTGAACGCAACATATTCGTACATCTTTCTAGACGAAACGAGGATATGCCTACCACCCTTCATCGTGCCTCTTGTGAGTAACTTACCAATTTGACCGCATCGAGAGAGCCTGCCGACGTACTTACCGTCCGTCTCGGCGCCGTATGACTGTGCTGACTGATGCGCCGAGGATGCACATTGACAGTATGCTGCTTGATCCGGTCTGATCATTGTCGTTAATGTCGACAATTCGCCGGCCGTCCAGTTTTTTTTTCGCACATCTACCTTGCCGATGCAGCAGAGCATCCCATCCTCCTTGTTTTCCTCCCACGCCGCTCTTGCCCAGGTTTTGCTTGGCATCGTACTCATTCTTGGTGACCAAGTCGACAAAATCACCGTAGAAAAAGACCATTCGCAATTTTTTGCGGCTCGTCACTGGCAAATCCCCAAGGCGTGTCGTCGTATTCAGGAATATTCAGGATCCAAGATCTCATGGAACGCTCTTTTGACCCAGACGGGCCGTACTTTGCGACATGGGATATACTGTAGCTTCATATGCCAAATTCCTATTCTGCTTTATCTTACCAACATCAATCTCGTAGGAAGTAACAACGAGATCAACAGTATTATCTGTGATCCTCTCAGTCGACGTGAAGAAGCCAATCCTTCCCCTTAAATCGAGTTTTCACCCAGCCATCGTCGAGCAGGACAATGTACTCATATCGCTCCAGCGCTGGCCCCAAGGAAGGCCCAGCCGTCCTGCGATTGCCCCACCTCAAGCTCAGCAGAGAATAAAAACGTCGTCGACGCTCCGTATGTGCCAACTCGTTCTGCTCGATTTCCATCGCAAAAAGTATGACGAAGGCACCTGAGCCGACGCTCTTTTCGCTCCGATTCACGGCTTCTCGCCCGCTGTGCCGGAGATGCCCTCTGTCTGGAGCGGAAAGAAGAGAGTGCACGAGGAGGTGCACGAGCGCAAGGCGGAGAGAAAGCGGTTCTGTTCGTGCTCAACAAGATCGGTACGTGCCGTCCGGCTGTCTCTCCATGTCCCTCTCCTCTCTATTTCTCGGATCTTCTCTCCGCGCGGCCCCCACCAGTGCGCGAATCTCTCCTCTGCTACACGCACCAGTGCACCACCACCACCTCCTCCAGGTGTCCGGGCCGTACATCGCAGTTGGCCTTGTCGGCTTCTGGACGACGGCAAAAGCAACATCGTCGACACGCTCAAGCGCGCCAAGGTTAGCCTCTCTTAACGGTTCTCCTATAAGAGTGGCTATTATGGAGACACGCACGGGAAGGTGTACGCCATGACGGCGCAGCCGGGACATAATTCAACAGACCCAAAGCGGCCAACTCTCCCCCTGAGTGTGCATACGATTATCGTCGCGCAGGACAGTACGGCTGACAGAAGGCTAGTTTGAACTCAAGAAAAATCTAGGCACATCCCGCCTGCCAAGTCAAGAAGGAGTGCAGGCGCTCAGTGCGTCCTTTGTCCGTCTTACTCGCCGACCTGGCCACTGATCCTTTCCGCGCAGTCCCCGCCATGACGTGAGTCACAAAACGCGACGATGGTGTCTGAGCCCAGAATCTTGTTACTCGGGTAGCTAGCAGCTTCCGCCACCATGTGCAACGCCTCATGCGCTGTGTCATAAGAGGCATCTTCCAGAGAGGCAAGACGAGGCACCGGTGCTTGACGCGCGCGACCCGGCTGGTCGAAGAGGAGGGCGGAGGGCAAGCGGTTCGGTTCGTGTTCGTGCTCGACAAAAAAGGGGGTGTATGGCCGTCTAATGGTATGAGGATACCCGCGCAATTCTCTTCAATGAAAAGGTCAAGTCGTAATGAATGTGATGAGAGAGATGAAACCGTATGCGCGCAAAGGAAGCACTTAGAAAGAGAGAGAAGATACCTACGCAAACGGAGGTCGTAGGCGCGAGTCGCACACGGAAACCAAAACGTAAGAAATACGATGTGAAAAGCTTGCACGTTCGGCAAAAGCGAGCCAACCTACTTGTACAACGCTTACAACGAGACATGAATGACTTCGAAGCGATCAGTCTGAGTCAGAACCAAAGGGGGGCAGCCGCGTACCTATCATAGCTCAAGTCCAGCGCCTAAAATCGTCAGCCGTACCCAACAACTGCCCACACGCCTGTACGCCCACATCTGGCGCGAGAATGAGGACGAGTCGCTTCAGTGCGCTGCCTGGAGCATCAAACAGCGCTGCCTCGCGCAAGCACTCGTGACGCGCAGCGAACAGCCAGGAGCAAGTGCGGCAGCGAGCCCAGGGCTGCCGTGGAGCGCTGCGCGGCGAGGCACAGCGCAGCGGCACGTCGTGTGCTGTGGGGAGGAATGCTGACGAAGTCAAGTAACGCAAGGTGTGTGAGATGCGCGTGGGACGGTACAGGGAGAAAGTGGGGAAGTGCACCACTGCAGTGGCATACGATGACTGGCTGGCTGGATCCTGCTCAGGACTGCGTGGGAACAACCTCGCAGTCGTCTTTCGGATTCTCTAGCGTGGGCAACAAAAGTGCAGCATGTCGAACCCCTCGCCGTACGCCTCGTCCCGGTCAAGTGTAAGTAGCGTCACTACTGTAACACGACATGCCGACATATCACCAACGTCACCAAGCACTCTCGCTCAATAGTATATAAGACGCTCGTAGACAATGCTTCGCCTTGTGCTTTGCTCCATCATGATTATCCTTTCTTCCTTCCCCGTTATCACTACCTTTCTGGTACCATAGAGGTCTCTCCGTTTTCACCGAGGTATCGATTCTGTCCTAGTGTCCCTCGAGGTTTTATCAAACTCGCTCCAGTGGATCTCCGCGTCAGACGCCGTGAGCAGATGTCTACCTGTGCGCCGTTAAACACGACAGGCCGCGCCTCTGCACGTGTCTTTCTCGTAGTGCGCAGCGCCACCATGAGGAACGTGCCAAGAGGGCGAAAGGTGAGGCTGATGCGTGTGCCGCGCTCTACAGGGTCCTTTGTGCATTCCAGCTGTTTTCCTGTGTCTGTGTGCGTGTATTCCGAGTCAGCATGCGTTGGTCTGGACTCGGAGGCCAAGGGCCACCATGACGATGAGCGAGTTTTGCGGCAGCGGCACGAGCTGCGTGCGTCTCAAACTGTGCCTGGTCCCCGTCAAGCAGCCCGGGTCATAATGATAAACGTAGCTTGAGAGAATCAAGTATTTTGCTACAGTAGTAATGCACCATATCTCTTGAACGGAAACAAGTTTCGGTGAAGCTACGACAACAATGCACCAAAATCGAGTGCGTTGTACACATTATACATAGCTCAACGACACGATTCCTGGATCACCCGAAATTAGACCGACTTATCCTTCCTTGCGGTGTTCCTCAATATCGGCAAGGAGATAGACTTTCTTGGGATTACTGGTCCCCAAAACCGTTTAAACCAATGATCTTTCTCACGTTTTTTGACCGAAGAATTAGATGGCACTAAAAGCGTGATTAGATATTATCTTAACAGATGCAAAAACAAACAAACAAATATCAGTGGCCGACGACTGAGATGGCACTAAATTTTCGATGAGATACTTTCCAAGTAGATGGGAGAAGAAACGAACAAATATCAGTAGCCATAATAAAGGCTGCAAATAGCTCGACAGAATGCTCTTGAGAGGATGACATAAGGAATTGGTGAATGTTCGCGTCAATATTCGCCGTCCGATAGTCCAGCTCCGCATGGGTTAGAGCTGACCCAGCTGATAAGTGCGAGAGACGCAAGAAAGTGGCATGCTTCAAGATGAGGATAACAGCTTTGAAGGAGGTTAAATACACTCTAAACATGATAAAGCGAAATACCAAGGATCAAATGGTGACCCCGAAGATCAGTAGTGGTGAGCTAGAGAGATAAATATTGTAAGTCATAAAAACAAATGAATGTGATACAAAGATAACACATTTTGAATGGTAGGAAGTGACGTAAGTTGCGCTACCTGATAAAGAAGTGAAATTCTTGCTTCAGTGGCTGTGGAGGGTGCACTTACGAGCTGGAGAACCAAAGAAAGACGCAATTAGCAGGCTTAAAGGGAGGATACACATGCAAGGGGTAGTAGCCCAAGGGAAAGTACGATAGATGGAAAAGGACAGACTTTATTAGGAGGTATGCAACGTGGTAAGGTAGGCAACCACTCACATCGTGAAGAGCCCAGCGAGGTATCAACCTCATCGTGAGCAAGCTAAAAATGCACTGTAGCCACTCACTCGCTGGAGAGCCAAGGACAGGCGTCGTCAGCAGGCTTCAAACGCAGTGAGGCACCGCAGCCACTCACAAACTGGAGAGCCAAGGACAGGCGTCGTCAGCAGGCTACAAACGCAGCGAGGCACCACAGCCACTCACAGACTAGAGAGCCGAGGACAGGCGTTGTCAGCAGGCTTCAAACGCAGAGAGGCACCGCAGCCACTCACAGACTAGAGAGCAGAGGACAGGCATTGTCAGCAGGCTTCAAACGCAGCGAGGCACCACAGCCACTCACTCCCTGAAGAGCCGAGGACAGGCGTCATCAGCAGGCTTCAAACGCAGCAAGGCACCGCAGCCACTCACAGGCTGGAGAGCCGAGGAGAGCCGTCGTCAGCAGGTTTCAAATGCAGCGAGGCACCACAGCCACTCACTCCCTGGAGAGCCGAGGAGAGCCGTCATCAGCAGGCTTCAAATGCAGTGAGGCACCGCAGCCACTCACTTCCTAGAGAGCCAAGGACAGGCGTCGTCAGCAGGCTACAAATGCAGCGAGGCACCGCGGCCACTCACTTGCTGGAGAGCCGAGGACAGGCGTCGTCAGCAGGCTACAAATGCAGCGAGGCACCGCAGCCACTCACTCGCTGGAGAGCCGAGGACAGGCATCGTCAGCAGGCTTCAAACGCAGCGAGGCACCGCAGCCACTCACCAACTGGAGAGCCGAGGACAGCCGTCGTCAGCAGGCTTCAAACACAGCAAGGCACCGAAGCCACTCACAGACTGGAGGGCAGAGGACAGGCGTCGTCAACAGGCTTCAAATGCAGCAAGGCACCGCAGCCACTCACTCGCTGGAGAGCCGAGGACAGGCGTCGTCACCAGGCTTCAAACGCAGCGAGGCACCGCAGCCACTCACAGACTAGAGAGCCGAGGACAGCCGTCGTCAGCAGGTTTCAAACGCAGTGAGGCACCGCAGCCACTCACCAACTCGAGAGCCGAGGATAGGCGTCGTCAACAGGCTTCAAACGCAGCGAGGCACCGCAGCCACTCACTTCCTAGAGAGCCGAGGACAGGCGTCGTCAGCAGGCTTCAAACGCAGCGAGGCACCGCAGCCACTCACTCCCTGAAGAGCCGAGGACAGGCGTCATCAGCAGGCTTCAAACGCAGCAAGGCACCGCAGCCACTCACAGACTGGAGAGCCGAGGACAGGCGTCGTCAGCAGGCTTCAAACGCAGCGAGGCACCACAGCCACTCACGTCCTGGAGAGCCGAGGACAGGCATCGTCAGCAGGCTTCAAACGCAGCAAGGCACCGCAGCCACTCACTTCCTGGAGAGCCGAGGACAGGTGTCGTCAGCAGGCATCAAACGCAGCGAGGCACCGCAGCCACTCACCAACTGGAGAGCCGAGGACAGCCGTCGTCAGCAGGCATCAAACGCAGTGAGGCACCGTAGCCACTCACTCGCTGGAGAGCCGAGGACAGGCGTCGTCAGCAGGCTTCGAACGCAGCAAGGCACCGCAGCCACTCACAAACTGGAGAGCCGAGGACAGGCGTCGTCAGCAGGCTCAAACGCAGAGAGGCACCGCAGCCACTCACGAACTGGAGAGCCAAGGACAGGCGTCGTCAGCAGGCCTGAAATGCAGCGAGGCACCGCAGCCACTCACGAACTGGAGAGCCGAGGATAGGCGTCGTCAGCAGGTTCAAACGCAGCAAGACACCGCA
The DNA here is from genome assembly GCA_021524915.1 of Lactarius akahatsu. Taxonomy (NCBI): domain Eukaryota; kingdom Fungi; phylum Basidiomycota; class Agaricomycetes; order Russulales; family Russulaceae; genus Lactarius; species Lactarius akahatsu. Next base: position 91,440 of record JAKELL010000162.1, on the reverse strand, counting down.
GCCACTCACCAACTGGAGAGCCGAGGACGGGCGTTGTCAGCAGGCTTCATACGCAGCGAGGCACCACAGCCACTCATGTCCTGGAGAGCCGAGGAGAGCCGTCGTCAGCAGGCTTCAAACGCAGCAAGGCACCGCAGCCACTCACAGACTGGATAGCCGAGGACAGGCGTCGTCACCAGGCTTCAAACGCAACGAGGCACCGCAGCCACTCACAGACTGGAGAGCCAAGGACAGGCGTCATCAGCAGGCTTCAAACGCAGCGAGGCACCGCAGCCACTCACGTCCTGGAGAGCCGAGGACAGGCGTCGTCAGCAGGCTTCAAACGCAGCAAGGCACCGCAGCCACTCACATCCTGGAGAGCCGAGGACAGGCATCGTCAGCAGGCTACAAACACAGTGAGGCACCGCAGCCACTCACCAACTCGAGAGCCAAGGACAGGCGTCGTCAACAGGTTTCAAACGCAGTGAGGCACCACAGCCACTCACCAACTCGAGAGCCGAGGACAGGTGTCGTCAGCAGGCTTCAAACGCAGCAAGGCACCGCAGCCACTCACTTCCTGGAGAGCCAAAGACAGGCGTCGTCAGCAGGCATATAACGTAGTGAGGCATGACAGCCACTCACATACTGCAACGTAGATCACCAGTGTGGTCAAGTCTATCGACCTGAAGAGCGAATAATAATGTCACTCACCCACTAGAGGTTGGGCGACATCAGGCGTAATGAGGCACGAAGCTCAAATTAAGACCCTGTCAACACTTACCCAGAGATATGGAAATGCAAATAGACATTGCCGAACTATACTTTCTGCATCTTCGACCTTGAACACAGCACCGGAATGGACGCTGCAATGTCCGTTGAGATCGTCACTTCGTCGTTTCAACTGGCGCACTAACCGATTCAAAGCCGTCTTGACACTCAATTTTAAATTACTCTTCTGCACAGTTAAGAGCATCAATGCGACGGTATTCTCATTCAATGCTGCAGCTGTCTTCTCAACGAGTTCATCGCAACGCCTATTCTGCTTGTGCATTTCTGCCGAAGAATAATTGGAACGTAACCCTGGCAATTGACTCTGAACTCACGTTCTAATCGCACAAACCCGACGTGATCACCAAAGGGACGCAAGTAGTGCTCTTGAAATCGTTTCTCAGCCACCTCAAATACGTTGTCATCTGGGGTTCCGTAGTCATCCAAATCGATTTTGACGTTTCGCCGAAACTGGTCGTATTTCGTGAAGACAACAACGACAGGGACTTGACATCATCGTGTTCAGCACAGTCATGAATGTTCATAACGACGTACCATTCTGGTCTGGGCAGATGTTGTTGAAAAATCTCACATCGAGCTCTGGTCGATGGTTGTCCATTGGTACGCAGTACCTCAAAAAATATGTCGGTCAGTTGTCATAATCGTGAACATTTGAGCATCCAAACCATATTGCATGTAATTTGTCTCGTAGTCGTGTTTCACTACATTTGCGTCGAATGAAATCCCGTAGTATCTTGAGTTCTGCTGTGTCGCCCGATTCGATTCCCCGTGAGTCATGAAAAATGTATCCCGTATGATTTGAGAAGACAAGTTCGTTGTCGATGGTATGCTCGCCTCGCTGGCCCCATGTTTAGAACCAACTGAAGAGAGGAACTACTGTCACTTACATCCATGGACGGGTCGAGTGTAACCTGGTTGGCAGTGAGACCAGACCCGCATACAAAAAAGTTAGACCACGTACCCTCTCCCCTTCCCGGTAAATAAATGGACTCTCCGTCGTCTCGCAGACTCGTTGTAGGATAGACGTTTTTCCAGCATTTGCTCGTCCTATAATCAGAACTCGGAACTTGATCTCTGGAAGGCGGTGGGGTTGTTGCGTGTTCATTGTCAATCGTTGGGGTTTGAGAGTTACAGATCGATTGGATCCCGTCCTCGATCGATCATTCCCACAGTTCACCCTCCTTATTTGACCATCATCGTCAGTTTTCCGGTGGCGGACTCAAGGGCCAGCTGGTGACCGGTGATCCGGCGTATACTCTATGTGCACTCTACAGTAATTTATACTGTTGCGGACGGGCGAACTTTACAGCACCAGTTATTCCCTAAGTACTGCATGGGATAAATAGCATGCAGACACCCTTGGGAACCGTGCTTTTCTCCTAGTAGCAATGTGGGCACACACGAGGAAACCCGTCTTGGGCCTGTGAGAAAGAGAGAGGAATGTTAAGAAGAATCGGACTACAGATGCTCAGGAACTATACATGTATGCCCTGTGTAGCGTTGGGCCGTTGGCAGCCTCGTCCCCACAAGTCCCGGCCATGCTCACTAGCGTGGTGCACACACAGTTCTTGTTTACGACCTCGTCCGGGCCTCAGCTTGCATTGACCCTTCAGGCCTCAGGGCTTTCCACACCTTCGAATAGCCATTTAGTCGAAGGAAGGGATCACAAGACCCTTTTTGGCACTCGCGCTTCGACGACCACGCCGGAAATGACATGGGAGTGATGAGGCAGTGCTCGGCGGGGTAAGAGTGGTTCTTAATTCAATCTTCCCTTCCAACTCACTGTATACACGTTCGTGAGAGATGACCAACTTGATATATAGTTAGCACACAACCCCGTCCTTCTGCTCCATCTCCAACAAGACTCGTCGGGAGACCGTGGGCCATCCAACTCCTCTACACTAACACGGATGCGCGCCATCACCTTTGCTTTTGGACTCGGGGCCGCCCTTGCCATCTCTGTAGATTCAACCGGGGCTTGCCCAGAAGGTGATCACACGCACGAACATGCGCGACGTGCCCCGCCCCAGGCTCAGCTTATCCGGCCCTCACGTCCACTCGCATGGGGGGACGTCAATATTATCCATACCACGGACAGCCACGGCTGGCTTCTCGGGCACCAACAGCCGTCCTTCCCGGAACCTAACTTCAGGTGTGTGTGCTACAGTAGTACCCGCATCACCCATTGACGCCATGCAGTCTTTTGAAGTGGGGATTTCGGCGACTTTGCGTCCTTCGTGGCGCACATGAAGAAAATTGCAGATGTGCGCGTGTTTTTTACTTTGTCTGTCTGAAATGCCGATTCTTGCGCCGACGTTGTGTTAGGAAAAGGACGTCGACTTGTTATTGGTCGACTCTGGTGACCTCCACGATGGTACGTGACGCGTTACCCTCTCCCTCGATCTAGGTTGACTCTGCGAATAGGCACCAGCCTCTCGGACGGATTCCCGCCTGGCGGCATCGACGCACATGATGTACGCGTCTTCCCGTATCCCTTACCTCATCGCGTCCAGAGCTTGAGTTTGATCGCGCAGAGTCCAACCAGTTCTTCTCCCAACTGCCCTATGACGTGCTCGCTATCGGAAAGTAAGTTACGCAACTTCTTTTTATTTCCCTCCACGCAGGCCTGACGCGATCCAGTCACGAGCTGTACATCTACATGAATGCGCTCGACATGCACCAGAACTTTGCCCCCAAATTTCCCGACTGGTACCTCTCCTCAAACATCAATATCACCATTCTGGGCCCAAACGGCTCCCCGGTCAGCGTGCCCATTGGAAGTCAGTTGCAACTTGGTCATGAGTACTGTCAGCCATTTCCTGATTGTATGCCTTACTTTGCAGGTCGCTTCGCCAAGTTCAAGACGCGAAAGTGGGTCATATACCCCAGCATGGCGCCGGCAATGATTTATATCTCGTAGGGGCCGCAAGGTCACGTCTCTCGGCGACGTGTACGACTTTACCGGAAACGATCATAATACCACTGTGCAAAATGTGGAAGACATGGTGAAAGAAGCTTGGGTGAGCTGTATTATACTCGGCTCTTAAGGCTCACACTTACGCCTGTCCAGTTTGCGGATGCAATCAACAATCAAGGATGAACCCGACTTTTTCCTTCTTGTTGGGTACGTCCCCGTAGCCCGCCTCCCATGGGTCGTGATTGAACATTGTTATATCGAAGCCATATGCCCGTGGCACGTGACAACTGTGCGTTTCGTGATACTTGGGACACGTGATGTGCATTGAAGCGCTGCATTCAAGACCTCTCGTCTTCAACGCCGTCCGGGCTGTACACCCGACGACGCCCATTCTGATCCTCGGCGGGCGCACACATATCCGAGACTGCCGTAAGCATCGAGCGCAAGGGTTGTTGTTCGTATGTCACTTATGCGCTACTTAGTGCAGTTTGATGGGCGTTCGATTGCTCCCGAGAGCGGCCGGTACATGGAAACCCTTGGTGAGGAATTCTCATCACTGGTTACCGACATGGTCTAATGCTTGGGAAGGCTTCTTGAGTGGGTAGCTTGTCATCCTGTCTGTTGCACGAGACAGCGACAGTCTCTTTTCAGGTGTGGATCTCGATCACCGAGGTAGCAAGCGTAACCTCACTGTGAACCGTCGTTACCTGGACCCACACCGTGTCACCTACGAGGTATGAAACATATCTGCATTGGCATCGTCTCCTGAATCAATCGCTCGCCAGTACCACACAAATAGCCGCGATTCGTCGTTCGACACGTCCATAGGCCGACAAATCACCGAAGGACTTAAAGAACTAGCCGCGCGATTCGGCCTCGACTTCAAGTTCGGCACGGCACCACGAGACTACACGCTCTCGCGGGACCCGTTCCCATCAAACGGCTCGCTGCTGAGGATCGTGGACCAGGTGCTGCCGACGGCGCTGACGGTGAACAATACACGGGCAAACATCCCCAACATCATCATCACCAACTCGGGAGGCCATTCACGAAAAACGACCAGCTGACCGCATCCCCGTTCACCGACGCATTCGTGTTCATCGCAGGCGTCCCCTTAAGCGCCGCAAACGCGGTCCTGCCCGCGTTGAACGGCGAAGGCGCGAATGGCCGGAGCGAGCTTGCTGAGGCAGCCGAGTGCTATCCGCGTGGTGACGTGGAGACGCGATACCGGCTCTGGCTCGAGGGTATGAATGCGCGGGCGGGACCCGAACGCCGTGCAGCGCAGAATCTGACACTTAAATACGTGACCCAAGACGTGGGTCCCGCCCTCCTCTTCTCACGCAAAGAAGCTAACCTGTCGTTTCAAGGCGTGCCCAGGGGTGGGTGATGACACATTACACACGCCGCTACCGTTCTTCGGGTCGCCAGATTTTATTGGCTCGACGCCACCCGCGGGCTCGAATGACACGGCAATTGATCTGGTTTTTGTGGATTTTATTGGGAGCCAGTTGGTGCAGGTGCTGAAAGCTGCAGACGGCCAAGACATATACGAGCGCAGATATAAAGTCATACACGTCGATACCTCTGAATGAAGTGCTGGGTGTGTTTGCGGCGGCCAAGTGGAATTAACATAGAGTAGACGCGCATAAATGGAGTGTGTGGTTGTTTGTGCTCACCTATTTTGGTTGGTCTCGGAGTGGTGACTGTTGTCTCGCGTTGCACTCTCGCACTCTCTCTATCTCTCTCTCTCTCTCCTTTTTTCCCTTCTGTCTTGCGCTCGCTTTTTCCTTGTTGCAAGCGTAGGCGAACCTTTAAGCTTTTCAGCTTTATCTATCTATAAAAGTACACCGCACTCCTCTCTTTTTTTGTTTTCGTGCGTGTCCTTTTTTTTCTTTCCTTTTCCTATTCTCTTAATCCATCTACCAACTCTACCACGCTCGTTCTCGTTCTCTCTCTCTCTCTCTCTCACATACCCTCCTCCTCTAACTCGGTTTTTCTTTTCCTTTTTGTCTCTCACACCACTCTCTTTCTCCCCAACCCTCTCTCCTACTCTTTCCTTCACAATGGACGACACACAGACCGCTTTTGCAACCCAATATCCTCCTTACGGCTTTGATCTTGACATGATGAAGGTTCATCTCTTTCTCCGCCCCCCTCTGTTTCATTACCACTCCGATTGACTGATCGAATCGATCCATTTCAGCGTCCCATGGATACCGTTGGTGGTCCTGACGCCAAGAAGGCGCGATGGTCCCCCAACTCGTTTGGTGCTCCCACCTCAAACGGTCTCGTCACCCCCACCTCCCGTGATGCGTTTGCAAACTACGGTTATGGTTCCCAGGCAGGCATCCCTCAAGGTTTCTCTAATGGCTCTCCGCCTTCCGGGTTTTCCGGACCCCTCTATTCCACCTCGATTAACTCATCCAACGGAAACATGGCCGGCCAGCTCAGCCCTAGCACTGCGAATGCCTTTGCTCAGCAACAGGCCCAGCAGCAGCAACAGCAGCAGCAACAACAACAGGTCCAGCAACAGCAACAGGCTCAGCAACAACAGCAGCTGAACGGTAACGCTGGCTACGGCTTTGGAGGGTACGGTATGCTCGGAATGGGTCTCCCTAGCGTTGGCATGCTAGGCGGTTTCCCTTACGGTAACCAGGTCGCCAGTTTTGGTGTACGCCCCTATTGTTCTTCCTAATTCGTTCGAACACGCTCACATCAATATATTGTGTCCACAATGACAGGGTTTCAATGCTCCACGAACACCCTCGCTCGGCCTCGCGTCTCCTGGCAACTACTCGGGAGCGGCCCTTACTGCCGCCCTCACTGCCTCTAATAATGCTACCGGTCGCACGGTCTACGTCGGCAACCTGCCCGCAACCGCATCCGTTGACGAACTCCTGAACCTTGTACACTTTGGCCCTCTCGAGTCCATCCGAGTCCTCCCCGAAAAGTCTTGCGTTTTTCTCTCGTTCCTCGATGGCTCTACTGCTGGCGCGTTCCACGCCGATGCAACCATCAAAAAACTCTCTTTGCATGGTCAAGAGCTTAAGATTGGCTGGGGAAAACCGTCCCCAGTCCCCAGTCAGGTCGCCCTCGCCATCAGCCAGAGCAATGCAAGCCGTAACGTCTACCTCGGTGGGCTTGATGAAGGTACGACCGAGGAGCAACTCCGCGACGACCTAAGTCGTTTTGGTCTCATTGACCAGGTCAAGATTGTCCGCGACAAGAACATTGGTTTCGTCCACTTCCTCAGCATCTCTGTTGCGACAAAGGCAAAAAATCCTTGTTGTTACGCGCGTCTAAGTCCATTAATTCGGTTTTTTTTTTTAGGTTGTGAACACGTTGCCCACAGAGCCTGCATGGGCCGGGAAGCGTGTCAACTACGGAAAGGACCGTTGCGCGTACATTCCCAAGTCTCAGCAAGCGGCTGCGCAGGCGGCCCAGGCTGTGGCGGCTCAATCCCTTGTCGCACAATCCGCGGCAGCTTCGCTTAGCCCAATCAACACTAGTGTTGGTGGCTTTGGGGCGTTCGGGCCCTATTCACCGTTCACGCCTGAGGGATTCGGAGTTGCCGGGAGTGCGAATCGGACCGTATACCTTGGTAATATTCATCCCGAGACCACAACGGAGGACTTGTGCAATGCCATTCGCGGAGGCGTACTACAGAGCATACGGTATATGCAGGACAAACACATTGCGGTGCGTGTTCCTTCTCGGAATATTGTTGTTGTGGTGGCTCATTTACATTCGTTAATTAGTTTGTGACGTTCATCGACCCTGCTGCGGCCCTCACCTTCTTCCATGCCGCGTCCTATCAGGGGTTGACACTTAACAACCGTCGGCTCAAGCTCGGATGGGGCAAGAACGCAGGTCCGCTTCCTCCACCACTCGCTTTGGCCGTACACTCGGGGGCGACACGAAACGTGTACATTGGCAACGTGGAAGACTTCGAGACGTTCTCAGAGGACAAGTTGAAGCGCGACTTTGGCGAATACGGCGATATCGAACTCGTCAATTTCCTCAAGGAGAAGAACTGCGCGTTCGTCAATTTTACGAACATCAACAATGCCATCAAGGCCATCGAGGGCGTCAAGAGTAAACCCGACTACGCCAATCTCAGAATTGCCCATGGCAAGGACCGCTGTGCCAACCCACCTAGGTCCGGCTCGCAAGGCGGTGGCGCCATGCGACGCTCGGCATCGGGGAATGGCCCAGTTTCTGCTGTGCCCGTGTCCGACGACCAGGAACTATTCCAGGTCCCGGTAGACGGCGCTGGTATGAATGACGTTGATCTTTCTGGTGAGGTCAATCCCGAGCTGGTTGACTCTCCCGCGGAGGTATAAGCGCTTGTGCAACAAATCTTCTGGTCTTCTAAGATACCCCCCCTCATGTTGTCTGCCTGCCTGACTTGTTAGGACTGAAAACGTATATACACTCGACACACCCGTAGCTCACGCGGAGTTGGATCGGTCGGTGGACGGTGTAAATGGAGAGCGCTGCCTGCCTAGTTTGTCTTCTCCAGGCTTGCTTTAAAGGAGAGAGTGTGTTGGTTCTTTCCGTTCTCCATATCTATCGAATATCGTTATTCCCTTTCCCTTCGTCGTCATCCCTCTTTTCCTTTTATTTTCTTTCTTCGAAGATTTGTGTCAGATTGTGTTGCCATAACCATATATATGCCCTTCTCTTTCCTCTCTCCTCTCCTCGCCTCGCCTCGTTTCGCTCGTTGCTTGCGTACCTCTCCCGTATACATACCGTACCGTATCGTACCATATTACAATACGTAGTTGTCTCTAACAAACTGACGTAACACCTGCTCCAATGTCGCTTCCGTTGGTTCAAATACCCCCATTTGTGTCAAGGTTTACACACTAAATCTGGCGGGGAAATGCATCTGCTCCGACTCATACACGGTGCCATCGCCATGAGTAACGATAGCGCAGAAAGGGACGAAACTTGCCAACTCAGCTTCAGTCAGCCCCATCCTGGCCTGGTTGTCCCTCGACTCCCTCCCATTTAATCCCTCCCCATTAACCTGCTGGACGTCGTCCATCGTCGTGTGCTCGCACCACCACCATCTTCTACTTGGACGTCCTCCCTCCTCGTTCAGCACATGCCTCACGCAACCAAGACGACTCCACGACGGCCTCGACCCTCGATAAGTGCACCAATGGATTCCTCAGAAAGTTCAACCGACGCTCACAACTAGAAACGACCTGCAAAGGCCGACTGTCCACTCAGCAACATGCGGCCTTCCGTGAGAACGCCGGCCCTGTCGTCTTCATGCCTGCCTCCAGCGTGGGCCGACAACACCAAGCTCAACGGTACTGGCATCGAGTTCCTGCTGGTTCTCATTACCTGCCAGTGCTTTGCCTTTTTCTGCACAGTTATTGTCAGGATATGAAGCTTGGAGAATGGCAGAGCGCGCTGAGGACGGCTCAGAAGGGGACAGCCATGTCTTTCCTCCTCTATCTGTGCGAGAACTATGATATCAAGTCGTCTGGAACCTGTTGGCAGTACTTCCGGCGGTGGAAACAACGTCGGTCCATAATTTACATTAAAGAACGCGTTGAAGCTCACCTTCACTCTGTTACACCTTCATAGTATACGCCAAGACGGTCGGGCAGTATATGGACATCAACGAGAGGCTCAAGGTATTCCATTTCCGTTCTTTGGAGAGGATAAGTCCGCTGACACCTCTTTCCAGGTCTACAAGAGCCACTTGATCCCCAAATTCCACGTCAAGTCGCCCACCCTGCGCACAAAAAGGTTAGCGACTCAGGCGACCTCCTCGGACTCCTCCTTCAACTTTGCTCACGACCATCACATCTTCCCCAGCAAACGCCAGCATCTCGACGTCGCAGCCTGTTACCTTACGATAGCCTACACGGGATGCTGGCCCGCCGAGGTCGCCGATGGCGGGCAGAACATACTCTTGGACGACGTTTGCTGGAAGAGCTCTTTGGCTCCCGAACTACCCTCCCGTTGGGGGCACCTCCTCAAGACGTGTCTCCAGATGCGCAGTCCAAGCAGATCCCAAAGCTGCTGGAACTCGAGACGCAGTACCGTGGCCGGCCCAAGGCCCTCTGCTACGAGGATATCTAGTTGATGGTCGTCCGTCACCCCCAGACGAGGCTGGACACTTTGACGATGTCGACCAAGATCACCCACCACACGGGCGCTGACAATAGACCAAAACCGTACGCATTTCCTCCTTTTATTGTTGAAATGAAGACTAATTAGCCCCCTTATAGAACGATTTCACGCCGACAAAACGCTCATCTTTTGCCTCGTTACCGCCATCGTTAGCATCGCCATCCTCGACGAGGCCTTCAATTCTTCCACCTTGACCAGTATCGAGGTCGTCTTCGCAGCCAGCGTCAGCGGTCCTGTCTCGTACACAACCCCAGTACAACCCCTCCGTTGGAAGGAGTGGCTGAAGCGGCCCGAGTTCCGGCGCTGCGACGCCATTAGTCGACGTTATGTATCGTCGTCTTCGTCTTCGTTATCACATTTGTTAAAGTTAGTAACCCGCCGGGCTTGTTTTAACCGTGACTGACACAATCCTCTGACTCGTCAGTAACTACCACCATATCCTCCAAAGTCGATGTCTTTATTAACTATGAAAAGAAGCCAGTGAACATTCCGAGCTACGAGACGATCATCACGCAGTGTTTCCACCTGGGTCTCCACCAGGCTACCGCCACCAACATCAGCAGTGTCCGAATCACTCTCGACAAGAGGTCAGCAACATCTGGGTCAAGTTTGGACGCAACATAACCATGGGCGAGGCCAAGACGCAACGCTTTGTCGCGCAATACCTTGAAGCCAACGACATCCCTACTGTGCGTGCCCCTCGTGTTTACATCGCGTTCACGTGGGGCGACTTCGGTTTCATTGTCACCGAGTACATTGATGGGCCGATATGCGTCAACTCCGATGTTGCCCTCGTCGCCGCCGCCGTACAATCCCTTATCGCCATCCCAAGCCCCAGCTCAACGCTTAGACCTGTCAGTGGAGATATTCATCAACCGGACGTCGTCCATCTGGTACGAGTCCGTTCAGGAGCTAGAGGATCACGTCAACGGTGTAAGTGCTCCCCTTTGTCTCGCCTTGTCCCTTCCGCACCTTGGCTGCTTTTTAGATGATAACTCTTACACACAGATTTTATACGTCACGGGGAGGAGCGGGCATGTTTTCTTCGGGCCCAGCTCTGCCTCTGCCCATCTGATCTGAATCGCGCAAAAAGGGATCGTGGCCCTCGACTTTGGCGGCTACAGCTTCCTGCCACCCTCCTTTTTCGCCTTCGTGCTAGACCATGCAGACCCTTCGGGTTTCACCGACCGCATCGCTAGGAGGGTCGTTTATCCACCATCGACGACAGAGGTTGTGAGCGCCTCCTGCGCGTTGGTCCCAAGGTCGAGTAACGATATCGGTGAGCAGATCTCCTTGCTCTCTTTCTTTCTCTTGCCTCCCTTCCCCTTACAAGAATACCGAGTTCAATGTGCTGCACAGGTCTTTCGGAGGAGCTCGAGTCCAGGCTTCTGTAAACACGGCGCACAAGCCGTCACCCCTTCAACACGACCGCGTTCTCCCTTCTCGCCACCCCACGCAGGCGTCTTTGCGAATTGTCGATTTGCCCGAGGGACGTTGCTTTGCACATTTTCACCGTCTACTACCCAATGTACCTTTCACTTGTATCGGTTATGTCATCTCTTTTTTCTCGAGACCTAGAAGCACGAGACGCAGTTCCCATCAGTGGTGTGAATCTCATAAGTCTTGCCCTCATCCCATCTTTGGCCACTCTGAAATTTAAGTCCTCGTCGCAACTATGTAGTACATTTAGGGCATTTTCGGTTCGTCACGTGACAGGAAAGGATCCGTCGTACTACGTGCTACGACGTTAACGGTTGTTGAACGATGGTTAGCATGAACGTACCAATTACAATTCTTCTAGCCATTGCACTTCATCGTCAAAATGTCCCAACGCAGATCAAGAGGCTTCGCTAGACGGCCTGATGGCTTGTTGGTGGGGAACACGGTCCATGTGAGCCGCCGACGTGACGGTCCAGGGATCGACCAAGCTATTTATCTATGCAACCGGTTAATGGACTGCGTAAGGCAAGGAAGCAGATAAAGGTTACAAAGATTCTGTGCGCAAAGTCCGGTTCAAACGGTTTCGTGCTCTCTATCCTGTTTATCTGCTCGGGGGTGAGAGAGATATCGAGCGCTTGCAAGTTCTCCCGCAACTGTTCAACCCTGCGACCGCCAATGATCGGGAATACATACGGGGTCTTGAGAAGGTGGTATGCGATCGCCACTAGTATCACAAATCAGGTCAGCGGATGCACCTAGTACTCGGTGTAACAACCGGTCGGGCGAAAATTCGTTTACCTGCGGTGATGCTAGCCACCCCGACTTCCTTTGCAATCTCTTCCAGCACGAGACACACCTTCCTTTCCTCCTCGGTGCGCTCCCAGTTCGGGCTAAATAGCGTGGAGCCCTTTTCGCCGCTCTCCCTCCTTCGTTCTTCCTCTGCGTCCGTTCGGACTTTTCCGGCGCCAAGGACGCCCCACGGGGCGATCGCAAGTCCCTCCGAACGTGCCATCGGGATGATCTCACGCTCAAGGGAGCGATCAAAGACACACCACCGGCCCTGATAGATCACAAATGGCGACTTTCCATGATATTTCGCGTATTGGTTTGCCTTGACCACCACCCACGCTGGTGCCCCGGTGATCCCCTGCGGACGTTATCAAGAACGGAAATGAACCGCGGGGTGAGAAGACGGACGCACCAGGTAGAGGACCTTTCCTTGGATGACGAGGGTGTGAAGAGCGTCCATGACCTCCTCGACAGACGTGGTGTACTCCCAAAAATGCACGTAGAGGATGTCAACGTACGACGTGCGTAGCTTTATGAGTGAATCGCGGAAAGAGACGTGTAACGACTTTGCGTGGTTGCCAACGTAATTCACCCTGTGAGAGATGTCACTTTGAGCTCGTATATAATTCATCGTGTACTTGAGGTGGATATGGAGATCAGTATGATGGAGGAAGCAAACGCGGGCAACAAATCGCGCGCGTACTTTGGTAGCGATAACTAGCTGGTCGCGAATGCCGCGCTTTTCGGCCCATTCACCGATGAACTCCTCGGAAGTCCCATCTTGACTGAAAGCCCAGTCCCGGACAGATGTCAGTCCCCCTGAATACTGCTCAAGAGTCAAGAACACGCACTAACTGTTGGCGGTGTCGATAAAGTTGCCCTGGACAAGCCGTCGAGCGTCAGATACGGAAAGATTGTAGAATCAGAAGGCGACTCACGCCAAGATCAAAGTACGCGTCGAGGAGCTTGAATGAGTTTTCCTTATCCATGGCGCCCAAACCAATTTCGTGCCATTTGTCTCCTATGCTCATCCCTCCAAGGCAAATAGGCGACACACGCACACCTGCGAGTGGAGAGAGGGTGCGATAGCGGGCGAGTTTGGAGGCCGGGGGCGGCGGGATGGTCCAAAGCGGCTTCGACATGGCGAGAAAGACAGAAAGATAGGTAAGGGGGTGTAAGCGCCATAAGACTGCGCAAGGTGTGGGGAACGCACAACGCCATCCTCGAATGGGCGTTTCTCAAGCCACAGGGTAAACCGGGGTACGGTGGATTGCGCTGCACGGCCACTTCCAGCCTGGGCGTTTTCAGGGCCTTCCGCGTGAAAAGGTTGGATATACGTACTGTACTGTATGCCCATGAATAGTCGGGACCAGACACTACGGAATTACGCCAAATGTAGCTAGCCCGAAAAATTGCTTGAACCCAAAAACGAAAATGTTTTTTTTTTTGTTTCCGCCGCTATTGAAATCATTGTCATCCGCAATTCTCTTGACGTCTGTCCTGAGCTAATGAACCTTTGGGCTCTTTGGTTAACTGAAGCATCAAACGCTAAGCAGGTCAAATGTAGCTTCCCGAAAATCTCTTGACCATACCATCTCACTTCGTCTACGTAAACTCACCTAAACCCAAAACAATAATGAAACGATCGCCCTAAGTTGTCTCATACCATCCTACTGGGCCGCCTACTTTTCGATCCTCCCTATGAACCTTATTCAGGCAGGGCTTTATATATCCCCCGACCCCTATACTAGCTAGATTGCAACGACAACGACATGCCTGTCGTCGACATCCGCAATTCCTGCGGGGCTGCTTTTGTCGGGCTGCTTGTCAGTACTATGTGAGTCTTCGTTTAGGCGCTTCTTTACTGCTATTTCTCCTGAGCCAGACTTGTAGACTCTTTGGTTTGACAATTGCGCAGACGTGAGTTCGAGTGAACGCATTCTCCTTTCTCGCCCTGACTTGCCAAATCCGCGGTTCTCGTAGATGGTTCTACTTCTGGTAAGTAGTCCTTGGCACCGGATGCAACAAACTAATTCGTCCCAGGAACTATCGGCATAGAGACTCAAAGCTACTCAAGTTCTTCGTTGCATTCTTAACGTGCGTAATCATGCTCGAGTTCCAGTTCGCCCAAATTGCAATGTTTTCACCAGTGTTATCGATACCTTGCACACAATTACGTGTGCCTATGTGATCTACTGGTGAGACGGCAACACGCACACTGCCCTCCATGTACTCACTGTAGTAGGTATCTCATCCTGAATTTCGGTAATGTCGAAAGCCTGAGGGACAGTATCTGGTAAGTGACCACTTTTGGGGCGGTTCAGTCGTTTCTGATCTGTACCTCAGGGCCATGGACGTACGTCACCCTGAACTATCTTACTACTCCCATAGCCACTCACGCTACTTCTGCCTGACGCAGCTTCAGGCCATTTTCAATGTACATTATCCATTCTGAAACCTTTCACCTCATACTGACGATCATTGTAGGTCATTATCGGCAGCTCCGTGCAGTTGTTCGTCATTTGTACATCCCCTTAAGTTGATATTTGTCTTGACGCGGCGTAGGTACTATGCTAGGAGAGTCTACGTTGGTAAATTTTTTTCGTTGTCGTTTACTGTACTTCCAACCCACAACTTGATTCTATACCAGTGAGCCGAAGTATCATCCTCCTGATCCTCATCGTAAGTTATCGTAGTTGATTACCAAAGTATCGCTGAATGTGGTTTCGCAGGTGGTGGTAATTGCCGTTGGTAGCGGTAAGTGCTCTTGTTACCCCCTGGGAGGTATGATGTCCGTAATTACCTCCCTCCGCGTCTTTGTAGGCACCGCAGTGTGTGAGTTGCCTTCCTTGCATTCACTGTTACGTTCGTGAATTGTTTTATTGCTTGGCTAGATTTGATCGCAGAGCAGTAGGTATAGTTCCTCCTTGGATGTATCAAATGGATTGAAACCCGTCGTTAGGCTCGCTCTCAAGCGATTCTCCGCTGTTCACTCCTTCGTTGTATGCTTCGACTTGTACCACATTTACGCGCACTAACGGCTTAGTAGTGGCCGTCATATATAACAGTGGGTGCAGTCGCTTTATCGGACGGCTTGGTTGCTACATCGATGTGTTGGTCTCTCTACCGTAGGAGGACCGGCTTCGCGGAGTAAGCTCGTCTTTTGATACTTATACCGTAGACCTTAGCTGATGTTCATGCACAGAACTGATTCCATCATCCTGACTTTGATGGCTTACAGTATCAATACGGGTTTACTGACGAGGTGTGTTTCTCGTCTCCGCTGATCAATGACCCATAACTAACTGAAACAGCCTCATAGGTATTACCGCGGTTGTTTGCGTAAGATATTTCCGTTGCAATTTTTTCATTTTGAGGTTTTCTTACTTTGTGACCAGTTCGTAGCTTTACCCACCACTCTGGTGTGGCTTGCACTATCCTTCGTGTTGAGTAAATGTACGTTTACAATCGTCTCGGGTGCCAAAATAGTCAACTGACATTGTCCCAATAGGCTACGTAAACTCTTTGCTTGCCATGTGAGGTGTCCATTCGGTGTGTTATCGCGGGGTTGACTTCTAACCGAGTTTACGTCAGGTTGAATAGTCGGAACTACGTCCGTGACCGGTCAGATTCAGACTCTGGTAATCCGGATAACACATACCACTTGACCTCCATCCGATTTGGGCAATTGAGTGAGGCCGCTGTCTCTGTGCACCGTTCCACCACATTAGACTATGGACGGAACAAATCTGACCATCACGACGAGGCGACTTTCGAAGTTCCGAAACCGGTATGATACTTCACAATGCTCGCGACTCGTGATACTTATTTCATCTCCAGGATGCAACGATCGTCCCTTTGGAAAGCCAAGCTCAAACGTCAGGATCGAGCGCATAGGGTTTTGGAACGATCATGGCGCGACTCGGGGGAGGGTACGGCAGATTGTTACCATAGAGGCGGTCTTCGGTCGTTACCCTTGTACTCCTGACGCAGCCGGCCTGTTCTTGTCGGTACATTATCGTACCCAAGTAGTGAGCGGTGTCATAAGTTAATCCGGACGTTCAACCGCAATGCGAATGTCCCTACATTTGATCTACATGGTCATAACGTGCTTTCCGATTTGCGCGAGACTGCGAGTTTCACATCTATGTTCTTGTCTCCGTGCCGACCAAACGCAACCCTTTATTCTCACCTTCTGAATAGGTCAACCCGGATGCTCCTCGAGCTCTCGTATCAATGCATCTGCACGCGGGAGACATCTCCGCCCGGGGATCTAACCCCACGTTTGCAACTCCGACGGATCAACGTTGCTCATAGATACCGTTGATATTTTCTACACATTTCTCAATATTTCGATGGTCTGATAGCTTGCGGCAGAGGTACTTGGTCTGTATGAGCGGTCGTCGTGACACCGAAAGAAGGAGTTGCGCCAGTTCCCTTGGAATCCATTTGGTGGTGTTCACGAGGCAAAGGAAAAACCCGACTCACGAAGGTTTTAAATGGGAAGCCAATCTCAAACGTTGTTGCACCTTCGATCTTCTGAGTCCGCTCTGGAGTCAGGGTGATGTCCAGTGCCTTCAGGGTCTCCCGCAAATGCTCGACCTTGCGGCAGCCGGTGATGGGGAATACATACGGCATCCTGAGAAGGTGGTATGCAATCGCAACTATCGCATATCATGATATCACATCAGAAGTCGCTCTTTCCGCAATCGGTCAATAAATGAAAGAACTACGCACCAGCCGTGTGATGCCCTCAACACCAACTTCCTGAGCGACCTCCTCCAATACAAGACACATCTTCCTTTCCTCCTCAGTTCGTTCCCAGTTCGAGTGGAAGACCATTCGCCCTTTCTCGCCGCTCTCCCGCCTGCGTGCCTCCTCCGCATCGGTTCGGATCCTCCCGCAGCCAAGAATGCCCCATGGTGCAAGCGCAAGCCCTTCCGAACGTGCCATAGAGATGATATCGCGCTCAAAGGAACGTACTAGGACACTCCATTGACCTTGATAGACTACAAAAGGCGTCTTTCCGAGATCTCTCACGTATTGGTTCGCCTTGGAAACCACCCACGCCGGAGCATCCGAGATTCCCTAAAGTGCAAGTAATCAGAGATGGGGGGTAAAGCCAATCTAGATTGACGTTGGACTAAAGATAAACCAGGTAGAGGACCTTGTTTTGAAGGACGAGGATGTGGAGCGAGTTCATAACCTCCTCGACAGATGTATTGTAATCCCATCAATGTACGTAGAGGATGTCGATATAGGACGTGCGTAGCTTCCTGAGCGATTCGTGGACGGAGATGTGCAGCGATGTTGCGTGATTGTCGGTGTAGTTCACCTTGTGAGTGATGTTTTCCTGGCCACGCTCGTAGTCTCCTGTGTACTAGGGCGAACGTATATTGTCAGTATGGATCGAACGAAATAAATCGTGACGCGAGTTGTATGCACTTTCGTGGCAATGACAAGCTGGTCCCGTACGCCGCGTTTTTCAGCCCATTCGCCGATGAATTCCTCAGAAGCCCCATCTTGACTGTAGAACAAACGAAAGTACGCGTCAGCCAATCTCGGGTATCCAACGAGAAAGGTGATGTACTAATGGTTGGCAGTGTCGATGAAGTTCCCCTGGTGAAACGGGTCTCAGCTCCAAGTCAAGCGAAAGTTCGTATACGAATGACTCACCCCAAGGTTAAAGTACGCATCGAGAAGGTTTCCTTGTCCATGGAGCCCATGCCATACTATTGCCATTTGTCCCCAATGCCCAATCCTCCGAAGCATAATGGCGAAACGCGCACGCCTGCGAGGGGTGAGAGGGTGCGGTAGCGGGCGAGCTTAGACACAGGAGCTGGAGGGGGCGCGTAAAGCGGTTTCGATGACATGGCGATTCACTAGTTCAGTACCTTGCCAGAAATAGTTCTATCTGAGACGGCTATTGGAGGGGACAAGGGGCCACCTTATATCTGGATCTATTTCGACGGAGACCAACACACGAAGGGCATCCGTCAAACGTTGCTAGCAGTACAGCACCGAGGTTGCATTCACCCCAGCTTAACGGCCATGTCATGGTGGCAAGACGTATGGCAGCTTCGCTCGGGCTCGGCTTTAGGTTTTCCACGTAAGTTCGGCGTTAGGTAATCGATCTTGTCGCCGGCACAACACTCGTCTGAAAATTGTGGCCTCCATATCACGACCTCTATCTCATCCTCCAAGTCATTGTGTATGTTTTTTTCTACCCACTGCGCTTCGTTAGCGCCATGCCAATCGGTCTAACGTCCGTCGGCGTTTCTTACTCTTTGATCGGGGTTCTAATCGTTCTAATCGGTCTGATTCGGACATGACTGCATGACGCAACGTCCTTGGCTAATCAAGTACACGTTATTGTTTAAGCTATTAGTTAGGCTGCAAGTTGAAGCTAGGCGTGGTGATGCTCAGATGGCTCGTGTCGGGGTCGTGTGCATACATGCGAATTGAAACTCGTTCACCCGCTTGGGCTGCTATCTCCTCTCACTGGCATCTTCGTTTTAAAGTGTCCTCCTTACGTGGTAGTTGGGGAATCGGAGTTGTGACCTAGGAGCCCCGAGAATACAGACGTCCTGTGACGTCATTCACGATCATATACGTGCCCATCTAGATCAGAGCTGTCCTAGCTCTCAACTGCCACAGTTATAGGATTAATCTTCCAGGGGGTGATATCGGCCGGTGATATGCCGAGCGGGCTCTCACCGTTCCCCATGAACGCGAAACCGAAAACGTGAGGGAATCTCCCTTCATACGCGACAGAATCTATGACCTTCATAAGAAGCGCGCGGTCGACCGCCGTTCGTGGCTGACACGTTGGCCCCAAACTGGGCATAGGAATACGATGATCCAGAATGAATAAAGTAGACGGCCGAGGTATCAACTTCTGTGGTCACCATTCGTGCTCTTTCTTCCGTTCATTTCTAGTCCAACTCTTCGTCATGCGTCTCCACGCTTTATCCGTTTATGCCGCCGTCGGTTTGACCATCTCCACCGCAGCGATGCCCACAGGGTCACCTCCCTGCCCCGACGACTCTAAGATGATGCCTTACAAGACCCAGCCTTATCTTTCCCTTCCACCCCGAAAGTCTTATGCGGAGAAGCCTGAAGAGAAACCTTACTCGCCGCCGCCGCCTCTTCCGACGACTTACGCTGCTCCTCCGAGTCCGTCCCCGCCGTCTGGGCCGAAAGAGGAAAAACCCAAGCCCGAGGAGAAGTCTTACCCGCCTGCACCAGCTCCGAAGCCAAGGCCAGAGGAAAAGCCTTACGCTGCTTCCCCGCCGCCTCCACAGGAAACGTCTAAGTCCGAGGAGAAGACTTACTCGCCCGCACTGGCTCTGAAGCCCTACTTTGAGAAGCCCAAGCTAGAGGAGAAGCCTTACGCGGCCCCGCCGCCGCCGCAGAAAGAGGGGATGTCCAAGCCAGAGGAAAAGTCCTACCCGCCCGCGCCGAACCCAAAGCCCTATCCAGAGGAGAAACTTTACGCAACTCCCCCGCTGCCGCCTTCACCGAAAGAAGAAGAGCGCAAGTCCGAGGAGAAGACTTGCACAGGCGCACCGGTCCCGAAACCCTACCCAGAAGGGCCCAAGATGGAGGAGAAACCTAAGTCAGAGGAGAAGCTCTACACCGTTCCACCACCCTCACACTCGCCCCTGCCCCCGCCTTCATCGAAAGAGGGAAGGTACAGGCGTGAGGAGAAATCTTACTACTCAACATTACCACCACCTCCCTCGCATTCGCAGCCGTACACCGACATGTCCAAGTCTGAGGGTAGGCCTAGCCCCGGGACGAAGACCAAACCTGCGGAGAAGCCAAAGCCTGATGTGAAGTTCCGCCCACAGAAGCAGCCTTTCCTCGAGGAGAAAGGCAAGTCCGATAAGCAACAGAAGCCCCAGGATCGCAAGACCAAGGTGATTCCGAATCGCAATTGAGTTTTCGGTTGGGTGCCCATCGCTGACAAATTCTCCAGACGGGCGATAAACAGACACCTGAGCGTCTTGACAGCCTGGGCCTTTCTTCGCAGGCCAACTCACTCGTCGGACCGAACCCGATCGAGCTGCCTACCGATGGGTATTGTCTTGGTTATGCCGCCGACGGCAACGAGTGCACAACGGAACCCTAGAGGAAGCCTTCGTGCGTTTCTTTTTACCCACACCGTGTTCCTGACTTACTGTCGTCGTTCTAGGATGGTTCTTGTTGACCGCTGAATGCAATCGCAGTAAATTTCAGAGGCGCAGGTGCGGGTGTGGCGAAACTCGTCGACGGATCTGGCGCTATTATGAGTCTCGGGTTTATTTTTTTTGCTACGGGGATGTTCCATTCTTTAGTACAGTACCACTCTTTTGCACACACACTTGCCATCCGGCATACCAGCTTCTATAGTACGACCATTCTTTAAACAAAAACCGATTGATTTCTGTTCCATTAACTTCCATAACTTCCATTACAAGCTCGGCGACGTGGCGGTGGGCAAGTCGTAATTTCTTTAGCTCACTGCGCGTAGCTATCCCGTCTATCTCGTCACAGTCGGCGACGAGAAGCAGGAACATGCAGTCGTCTGGTTGTGCTGTGTCTGTGTCTTGCCGTCTAGCGTCGCGCAGGTGGGGGCGCCACCGCCGCACGTGTGGTGCACTCGGCTCTTTCCGAATTGATTAGTCACCACAATTGTGCACAATTGTAATTTCATCCTCGTGGTGACCCGCTTTCTATCTCACAGAGCACGCGCTGCATATCTACACGAACTGACCGCGTGTAACTTACAATGCTGATCTAACTCGTTGAATTCGAACGACCGGACTGGTGTATACTTTTTCTTAGACTTCCAGCTAGTCATTTACAGTAAACTTGAACTCGGTATCGGTGGGCTTCGGTTCCGAAGTTGGTGATACGACTGATATGCTCCCCCTCAATAGATGAGGCTCGAAAATCGGACGATGAGTCGACGACGTTCAAGTGCTGATAGCTACGCTGGCGATATTCTCTCGAGTTTTCTCGAGGACCGCATTTCTCGCAAGTCCTATCGACCGTCTAGTAGGGGCCAAGCGAGATCTACGTTTGTCCGTCTTCAAAATAACATACGATCGGCCTGGACCGTACTTCAACAACTTCAAGTTGGAAACTAGAAGCTATCCACTGATGATTTCCTGTGCTAATGCACAAAATTGGGACTAGGAATACAAAACTTGACACGTATAAATGTTGGCGACAATGACCTGGAAATCTTTCGCGTTTTCCCTTCATTATCACTTCGGCTCTCATCATGCTTTCGCGTTTCTCTGTCCTCTTTGTCTACCTCGTCGCCGGCCTGGCCATTCCGCGGTCGCAACGCCGGTGGGGCAGTCTGGTGGCTACGGCGATGGAACGAAGCAGCCGTCGAAGCACAACTCCGATCAGGAGCATCCTACCCGCCAAAGTACTACAGTGCCTGCGACGCGAAGGGACAGTACAAGCATCCCAAGGATAAGGTGTATGACTGCTCCAGGGGTCAATGTGAAGTTGGGAAACAGCAATGTTGCAATTCGTTCAGCAAGGTGATTTCATCACGATGATCTTTTAGTTGGCTCGTTTTGAAGACGCCCTTTAGATTAGTGATCATGAAGCCGGCTCGTCAATTTTTGCCCTTTTTGGTGGCATCTTTGATCAATTTGATGCCACTGCAAACATTGGTCACGAATGTTCCCCCATCTATAGCCATAGGAAGGAAGGCATAGACTGGTCGATAGGGAACGATTTTTACGATACCATAGCCGTAATTCGCCACACAAAAGCGTGTATATACACGAGTGGATACACATCTACCAGTCGGAAGACGATACGGGTCCACGAAGGACGCACCTGCCACTTGACCCGCCACTTGAAACCCCGGGCTGCCCGGCACCTGCATGTACGATCCAGATTTGTGTCAGTCTAATCGGAGGTATATCTCACGTCAAAATGACGATTCGGATAATCAGATCATCAGACTCCAAGCGAAATCTAAATCCCAAAGCGCCAGCCCGAGGTCGAAGATTATGACGAATTAGATTTGTAGAAAAGTATGATACGATAGGAACAACTGCGTTACAAAAACGCGCGCGTGTGTACAAAAGAGTGGCAATGAATAGAGAGAATTGTTCTCATCACAAAGCACAGAGACTCGAAGCGTGAAGTAGGAAACTCGATTAGAGGTTGAAGTTCGTGCAGCCGACGGCAAGCAGGCCATACTAGCGTCGTCGAGTTACGTCGAGTTATTCAGCAAAGGACAGAAATGGGGAGAGAATAATAATACGCACAAACTTGGCGTCCTTGCAGCACACGGTTTGCGCGGTGCAGGATTTTCCACCAGTAGTAGAATAGAGAGGGGAGCAGTTTGTATGGGTATTTCCGGTAATCGTCTCCGTCAAAGGGAGCAATGACAATAGACCCAAGCTTCTTGCTTCCGATATCTAAAAAGGCAGGTTAGCGACATATTGACTGAGAACTGATCACGTCTTACGTCGACCGAGTTGCAGCATTTCTGGTGTTCTACTGCGCACTCGCCAGACTGGTGGTCCCTGTCATCGTAGTCCGACTGGTGGTCCCTGTCGTCGTAGTCCGACTTGAGGTCATTGTCGCCGTCCGACTTGCGATCCTTGTCGTTGTCCGACTTGCGATCCTTGTCATTGTCCGACTTGTGATCCTTGTCGTTGTCCGACTTGTGATCCTTGTCGTTGTCCGACTTGTGATCCTTGTCGTTGTCCGACTTGTGATCCTTGTCACCGTCCGACATGCGATTCTTGTAGCCGTCCAACTTGTGGTCCTTGTCGTCGCTTGACTTGTTGGGGTACACCTTGTTTTCGGGGTAAGGCTGAGACGGCTTCTCCTGAGGGTACTTCTTGTCTTCGTACTTCTTCTCCTCAGGATATTTCTTCTCCTCGTATTTCTTCTCCTGAGGGTACTTCTTGTCTTCGTACTTCTTCTCCTCGTACTTCTTCTCCTCAGAGTACTTCTTGTCTTCGTACTTCTTCTCCTCAGGATACTTCTTCTCCTCAGGGTACTTCTTGTCTTCGTACTTCTTCTCCTCAGGATACTTCTTCTCCTCGTACTTCTTCGCCTCTGGGTACTTCTCCTCAGGATACTTCTTCTCCTCGGGGTACTTCTTCTCCTCGTACTTCTTCTCCTCGGGGTACTTCTTCTCCTCGGGGTACTTCTTCTCCTCGGGGTACTTCTTCTCCTCGGGGTACTTCTTCTCCTCGTACTTCTTCTCCTGGGGGTACTTCTTCTCCTCGTACTTCTTCGCCTCTGGGTACTTCTTCTCCTCAGGATACTTCTTCTCCTCGTACTTCTTCTCCTCAGGGTACTTCTTCTCCTCAGGGTACTTCTTCTCCTCGTACTTCTTCTCCTCGGGATACTTCTTCTCCTCAGGGTACTTCTTGTCTTCGTACTTCTTCTCCTCAGGATACTGCTTCTTCTCCTCAGAGTAAGGCTTGGGATAGTACGGCATATCCTCGCGGAGAGCGTACGCCTTGTACGTGTGATCGTAAGGCTTGGAATAAGGTTTCTCTTGGTACTTGTGATGAGGGGAGTAAGAATGAGGGTAGTACGGGGCCGGGCGGGACTTTGGTTCGTCATTGTAGTCAGGTGGCGGTCCCATAGGTGTCGCGGCCGCGGAGATGACCAGACCGGCGACGACGTAGATGAGCAAGGCAGAGAAACGCGAAAGCATGATGGAAAGCAAGACTAGCAATGAGAAGGAAGTTGGAGAACCGTAGGAGAACCGCTGGGCACTGCTGAACTCGAGACCTTGGACGCCTACTTTTATACACTCTCGACGCTCACATTCCTGTCCCCATCTTAGGCGAGACGAAACGCGAGAGGTTGGCCAGGATTCCAAAGTAAAACGCAGTGGAGAGATAGGGTGATTATTTCCTCTGAAACGCGAATAAAGATCGTCGAAGCCAGCCGCTCGTCCCGAGAAGGGGAAGAAAGAGCGACAAATCTGGATGGCATTCGAACCCACGAGATCTGGCCTGCCCTATTTCATCGACCCGTCATGAGTCGCTTTCGGATTCGGAATTTATCGCCCTTCTCTGACACCGAAGATCAAACACGTCGACGGCGAAGATCCTAGGTTCGAATTTCAGCATGTCGTCCAAGAGCGCCGGACGTCGGATGGGACAAAGGGGGACACTGTGGGACCTTCGAAAAGGTACGAGAAGCAACAAAGTGATCAGCGCTCAGAAATGGTCAAGCCGGTCAAGCTCGGTATTGTGCGCGCTCGTACAGTGTGGGTTACGAACAGACCATAAAAATGTGACAAGAACGCGTAGTACGTATTCACCCTTTCGAATTCACGATCTCCACCGGCCTGAGAGACCCAAGGAAGACCATTTACTCTGTGTGGACGTCAGTTCCACCTTCCAGAGGGTAACTCTCTTGGTAACTTTACGATTCTGAGCCAATTGTCACATGAAGTCTAAACGCGATCTGACCTAAGATCCGATGCAGATCTGATGCCCTGATGGGTCTGTCTACGGAACCCTACACGTGAAAATTTACGCGTTGTGACGCACAAAAACTTAATTAAGATCAGTGTAGTTCATCTACGGTGAGCGAACTAAAGCAGGGCCAACAGCATCGGCAACTCGTATGGCCACATGATCACAACGGCCACACCACAACGCATAATAAGGGTCCTGGTGCGCAAAAGAGTGGCAATATATAGATGAAAGAAATGTCGCGATCCGCACAACGAAGCACACTCCTAACGCGATTGCAAGCCAATCATGGTCGGATCTAGAACTCAGCACTGCATTCGTGCATCCGATGGCAAAAAGGCTGCTCTGTTAAGTCAATGAGTGGAAGGCAATACCAAGGGCAATACAGTTAATTAGAAAGGCGGAACGTACGGCGTCAGTGTTCTCGCAGCAGACAGTTTGGCCCGTGCAAGCCTTGCTCGCGGTGAGGCTATCCCAACATCCGTACGTGCACCAATACTGACAGGTCCACTGACACATTCTTGCATACACTCCAGCAACTATTCGTACCCCACCCGAACGTTGCAGCGCACAGTCAGCGCTGCTAGTGCCTCAATCCCCAGTGCGTACTCAGAAGTTTAGCACAGTACCAGCGGCGTCACTCCTTGCGCACGGGCACGTCGCACGGGTTTCAAGTTCGCGGCGGTGCGACCCCCTGCACCCCGTCCACTAGCCGGGGGTACAGTGTCTACACGCCGTCAGCGGATTCTTCATCATACGCGTTACAGGTAACGTGTACGGTCCTTCTTTCATCACGTCCCTCCTGCAGCTTCAAACTCAGTTTCACCAGCCTGTATATGACCTAGTCGCTCGGCAGATATAGCAACTGTGGGCACGTGTTCGAGCACATTTCGCAGACCCCGAGCTCGGCTCGTGCGCGGCGCTGGCGAGGCATTGTGGCGGTGGCATAAGGGCTGCCCACCCGCGGTGCCGAGCGACGGCTGCCGTTCCGAGGTTTTGTGAGTGGCATGATGGCCGCAAGACCCGCGAGCACCGTGGTAAAGTGGTGAACTGTTTCTTCGACACAGTCAAGCACGTGATGTTCTGCTCTCGGAGGAGGGGTCGGCGCCGTCACTGCGCCGTCTACGAGACTACCGGCCCAGGTAAGGAAAAAACATACATGATGTATCGTGGTGCACAGTGGATGTCACAGACCTTGTTACAGACCCCCGTTGAACATCTCTTCTCATCTTTGGGTTCTCCCCTCCATCCTCATACTCGCCGTCGGTCGTCACTTTCGACATCATCACCGCCTCTCAAGTGCTGCAGCTTGGCCTCCTTTCTCCCTCGTCTCTCCTGGCGCACTTGTCGTTCCCACCGGTCATTAGTACAAGCGGGTCATGGCTGAGACGACATGTGCTAGGTAGCGAACGCGGTTCCTCGGCCACCCAGCTTGATGCCACTCGACGCCCCTCAACAGTCTCGCCGTTCACATCCTGGCAAAAACCGCGGGTGAGAGCGCTACATTCTCTCGGCGTCTTCTGTCACCCCTCCCCCCCCCGTTCTCGCGTGTCGCAGATCGCCTTCGTTGCCCTGACCCTCTTGCTAACCCCCTCTGCCCCTCATTCCCGGCACTCACTCATCACGCTCGCCTTGCGCCCGCACACTCTCGATTACCTCTCCCGCCGTTGCTCCTCCGCATCCCTCCGCCTCCCCCCTCGACGTCCCACACCCTCAACTTACCCAGTCCCGTCATCCGCACTCTCCTGAGGGTCGCTCGCATCCCTATCCCTCACTTATGTACGGGCTTCGCCACTCACGCTCCACAATCGGCTCCTCCCTCGCTCGTTCGTCGCACTGCGTCCCTAGGCTGTTTTTTCCGCGCTTTCGCAAATAGTGCAGAAACAGGTAGATCCTCCCGCTTCTGCGTCCCCCCTCGCGCAAACGGGAGTGTAAAGGGGCAGAGTTTGCCCCTCCCCTTTGGGTATATAGGGGCGTAGGGGGTGCTTTCAGCGCCCCCGTTTACGCGCCCCGCCCGTCCGCATGCTACTTCACGCTTCTGTCATCCCGCTTGCGCGCCGTACCCCACTGCCCACCTCATTTTTGCGCCACCTTCCGAGTGACTTAGGACAAAGAGATCTTGTAATTTATTAGCTAAATTCCTGAATAAATATTTTGCAAGTCAAAGTCAAAAAGGCAGACTCCTTCCCTTGTCGATGTTTACGCGCGGGCCGACGGGAAGGAGTCTGTCAAAAAGGATGGATTTACCTTTGGCCGACTTACTATAAAAGTACCAATATCTGAGTTCAAATGCCAGTCGGGAGTTCTCTCACGGCTTTTGGCACCTTTCCTTTCTGGAGGCGTGATTCTCTCATGGCGATTCACCTTGTTCACGCTGACGACTTCACTGTGTTTCACTTTGGAATCTTGGCCAACGTCTCGCGTTTTATAGCGCCAAAGATGGGGAAAGGAATTTGAACGTAGAGACGTATAAAAGTGGGCGTTCAACCGCTCTAGTTCGTCAGTGCCCAGCGGTTCTCCTACGTTTCGTTCGCCAACCTCGCATTGCTAGTCTTGCTTTCCATCATGCTGTCCCGTTTTTCTGCCTTGCTCGTCTACGTCGTTGCCGGTCTGGTCATCTCCGCGGCCGCGATACCTATGGGACAGTCGGCTGACTACAACGACGAACCGAAGTCCCGCCCCCCTGGCGCCTACGGCCCTCAATCTTACTCGCCTCATCACAAGTATCCTCAAGATAAGCCTTACTCCAAGCCTTATGATCACACGTACAAGGCGTACGCTCTCGGCGAGGATTCTAAGCCATATCCTGAGGAGAAGAAGTATCCCGAGAAGAAGTACCCTAGGGACAAGAAGTTTCCTGAGGAGAAGCCTCACCCTGAGGCTGAAGACAAGAAGTACCCCGATCCGTCGAGCGATGACAAGGGAAAGATTCGCAAGCCGAACGACTACAAGAATCGCAAGTCGGACGGCAAGCCTGGCCAGTGCGCAGTGGAAGATCAGCACTGCTGCGACTCGATCGATAGCGTAAGACATGATCGGCTCTATCAATATGTTGCTGATCTACTTTTTTAGGTCAAGCATGCAAGGGCCATGGGTATGACCCAACTTTTAACCTTGTTAGATATTACCGGCAATACCCATACAAACTGCTCCCCTTATTCTTCTATTATTGCCGGTGGAAAATCCTGCACCGCGCAAACCGTGTGCTGCGACAATGCCGAGTTTGTGCGTATTATTATTTTCCCTCTTCCGTCTTTTTTACTGAACAACTCGACAACACCAGTATGGCGCCATTGCCATTGGCTGCACGAACATCAATCTCTGATCCTACTTCACGCTCTCTGTGCTTCGTGATGAGGACAATTCTCTCTATTCATTGCCACTCTTTTGTACACACTCGCGCGCCTTTGTAACGCGAGTGTTCCTACCGTACCATACTTCTCTACAAATATAATTCGTCATAATCTTCTATTTCAGATTTAGATTTCGCTTGGAGTTTGAATCGTCGTTTAGTAAACATGAGGGTTAATATCTTCAATTGGATTCACGCACAACTCTGGTTCGTACGCGCAGGCACGGCTGTACCCTCGATGTGATCCGTATGGTTGTCCGATTATTTGTGAGTCGCTTTCGCGCGGGATAGCATCGTATTACAGAATAAGGGCGAAATCGAGAATTGGGTGGTCCATTCCAGTCTGAGTCGCGAGCTCTGGGTGAGTCGTATCATATTACAGGCTCTTTGGAACTAGTACAGAGGCGCACAACGACCAGAGCTCCGACCAAGACTTGGTCGAAACGGTATAAGATGTTGCCTGTGGAGTCCGGGGGCGGCGGTTCTGAGATTAACGATCGTAGGTGTCGAATGCGACGTCGACTAGTGCCAGGTAGTGCTGGTTGATAAGAAAATGTCACTGAGGACCTGACACACTGGAACACACTTGAAAAGCTAGAATTATTGCCGTCTGAATGTAGCCCCGAGAGAAACAGAAACCGATGAGGCGGCACGTGAGACTCTGCACCGTCCCGCCCACCGCGCTCGGTAATTGACATAGTGATGCTTACTTGGCCCTTCATCGATTTTCCCCGGGGAATCACTCGCGACGACCTCGCCTCGATTCCATTGCTGTACGAGAGCTACCTGGCAACAGATTCTAATGGCGTGACTGGATCTAGATCAACTAGAATACTGACTGGAATTTTGACGATAAAATCTGGCATGCGCTTGTCGCGCCATACTAACTTATCACCTTGCTTTGCTGTGTTTCACTTTGGAATCACGGCTGACGTCTCGTGTTTCGTTGCGCCCAAATGGGCACAGGAATACGAACGTCGAGAGCGTATAAAAGTAGGCGTTCAACCGCTCTGGTTCATCAGTCCCCAGCGGTTCTCCTGCGACGGTTCTCCACTTTCTTCTCATTGCTAGTCTTGCTTTCCATCATGCTTTCGCGTTTTTCTGCTTTGCTCGTCTACGTCATCGCCGGTCTGGTCATCTCCGCGGCCGCGGTACCTATGGGGCCGCAACCTGACTACTATGACGAACCGAAGTCCCGCCACCCCGGCAAATACTACCCTCACTCTTACTCGCCTCATCACAAGTACTCTCAGGACAGACCTTATTCCAAGCCTTATGACCACAAGTACAGGGCGTACGCTCTCGGCGAGGATAAGCCGTATCCTAACCCTGAGGAGAACAAGCAGTATCCTGAGGCGAACCAGCCGTATCCCGCCAGCGAGGAGAAGAAGTACCCCGAAGAGAAGCCGTATCCTAAATCTTCCCCCGAGGACGTAAAGTACTCCGAGAAGCCTCAGCCTTACCCTGAAGATAAGAAGTATCCCGACCCGTCGAGCGACATGGGAAAGGATCCCAAGTCCGACGAATACAAGGATCCCAAGTCTAACGATAAGGATCCCAAGTCCGACGACAATAAGGCGAAGGACTTCAAGTCTGACGAAAATAAGGATCACAAGTCGGACGACGACAAGGCGAAGGACGTCAAGCCCGACGACAATAAGGACCACAAGTCGGACGACGACAAGGCGAAGGACGTCAAGTCGGACGACAATAAGGATCACAAGTCGGACGACGACAAGGCGAAGGACGTCAAGCTAAACGACAACAAGGACTACAAGTCGGACGACAACCAGGATCACAAGTCGGACAACGGCCAGGACCACAAGTCGGACAACGACAAGGGGCAGGACTTCAAGTCGGACGTCAACAACGACCACAAGCCAGACGACAATAAGGATCACAAGTCGGACAACGACAAGGGCAAGGACTACGTACCAAACGACGCCAAGGACCACAAGTCGGAGGGCGACAAGGACCGCAAGGCGGACTACGACGGGAAGGATCACAAGTCGTATGACAACAAGGACTACAAGCCGTACGACGACAAGGACCACAAATCGTACGACAAGTCCGGCGGCAATCCCACTGATGTATTCAAGAACACTCTTAGTACTACCGGCCTTCTCCCAGATGTCGCCAGCGTCGCTCCAAACCTCGGCGTCTAATCGGGTCTCCTACTTCGCTCTCTCTGTGTTTCGTGATAATTCTCTCTATTCATTCCCACTCTTTTGTACATGTACACGCCCCTTTGTAACCCGGTTGTTCCTGTCGGCGTAACATACTACTGTACCACTTCTACAAATATAATTCGTTGTAATGATCGTCTACCTGGCGCTGGAGTCTGAATCGTCGTTTCACGCGAGGGTATTGGACCCTCACATAACTACAGTACACGTGGAGGTGCTGGGTGTACCCTCTGTATCGTCGTCCGACTGGTATGGGGTATTTGTGTGCCTCCTTCGCATGGGATGGCGTTCGTAACTCACTGCATGATGAGGGAGTAATCGAGAATTGGACTACTCCTTCATGCTCACTAGTGGGTAACCGTCCATTTGAATTTGTCGTGGCTCTTCGGGAACTAGTACAGGCCCACGACGACTTGTACCCTGGATAGTCACACTCACTCAGACTATCGTCTATAGGCTTCAAATTGGGAGATGATCCCTCTTTTCAACATTCTTCCATTCGTCGTGCGTCGACACGCCCTCTCTGACGGGTTGTCTTGCGACTCGTGAGCGTTTTCCGATAATTAGTGCACTGTCAGATTTGTTACATCGACTAAGGATATGCAAGAGCTATACTACAATGATTGCGGTTTGTGTGGCACACAAACTCAAGAGACGAGTTTGGTACGTCGTGAGTATCGTAAATATATCGTGAGGAAAGAGGTATCTTCTGAGTCATCACAAACGGTATGGCCGAGGGTCGCATAAGGCGAGCAGCGTGCGCTTGATCTCTTCGATTTCTCCCCGGACTTTGACGAGACGGCCCTTGTTGTATTCGTGCGCTGCCACCTGCTCTGGCGAAGCGACGGCACGCCGCGCAGTATGACGCACGCGCACGCGGTACTTTTGTTCGATCCGGATGTGGTGAGCGAGCTGCAGGAGCGCGCTTAAGTATGCGACGTCAGAAGAAAGGAGGTATTCTATGCGTACCTTGAGACGCAGGGCGATATCCTCAAACTTGGCCACGAACTGCGTGATGCGTTCGTGGACGTTGCCCCTGTACGCGGCGTCCGGGTCTTCGCGTACACGCTGTGCAAGAAGCGCAAGGCGTGTCAGATTCCTGTATCCATGCGTGGTCAGCCAAAAAAAAAAACAATGAACGAAGGGAAGAGGGCGCATACCGCTGGAGAGAGGTAGTGAACTCGTGTTGCTTGAGGTACCACTTGCGCTCCGCGTCGCTCATATGCTGCAGGTGCAGCTGGAACTCTGCCGGGAGCGGCTGCCCGCCCTCGGTATTAAGCGACGGTTGTCGTACCAGAGGCCACGTGAGCGTGATGACGGGCACGAGATCCGAGAGCGCGTGGTAGAGCATCGCAAGGTCGTCGTCAATGACGCTCAGCGCGACACCGTCGGGCATCACGGTGATGTTCTGCCATTCGCGGGCGATTTTGCGCATGGACTGTTTGTGTGTGGGGTCAGCGTTCCGTGTACAAAGCGGATTGCGGTGATACGTACGCTACGGATCATGCTCACGTGGCTCTCGCCGTGCGCGAGCTGCTCGATGATTGGGCTGCTGTCGAGCGGGCCCGGGAGCTTGGATTGGGGGTGCTGCCGGTCGCTGAGAAATGCGGAAGTGTGCGGGGATGGGCGTTCCGGTGCGCCGGCGCCGGTGATGGGCATGCCGTGACCCGTAGGCGTGTGGAGAAGCTCAGGGATCGGCGTCAGCGGGAGGTCGCTCAAGGGCGGTGCGGTAGACGGGCTGCTCCCAATTGTCCCAACGGAGTGCGACGACTCGCTTGCGGCCTCCCAATGATCCGCTCTTTCTACAGCCACGGGTTGTTCCCAGAGTCGGGGAGATGCCTGTCGAACCTCTGGTGTGGGGGCTTGGTTCGAGGGGACGCGGGGAGGTACGGATAGAGACAGGTTATGCATGCCAAGTCCGTCAAGAGTGAGGTCGAGTGTGAGCGCCATCCTGTCCTGGTGTATATTCGCGACCCATTTCCCTTCGAAGTTACCTGAGCGTCTTACGAGTAGGTTCGTGGGTTCCTATAAGTGTCCGTTAGTCAGGATAACAATGTTCGGGAAACGAATGTATACCTCCGTGGGATCGAAACAGGGCTGCGTCGCCAAGTTATACCGCAATTCTTGACCTTCTAGCCCAATGGCTATGGGCATTGATGGTACTGGAGCTGCAATAACGCGATCGGTGTAGAGATCTGAGGCGGAATCGACCACGCTCCCCTGGCGACTGGTGGCGTCAATGCCAGCTAATGTAAGTCGGCCCAGGGTGCCGGGATGGATGAGACCTTCCTCAGGACCAAGATCTGAACCTGCAGCAGTATATGCCCTACTTCCTTGGGAGAATGCATTACCATGCAGAAGAGGACCATTAGTAGTGGACTCTGCGTTCAGCTGCTCTTCGAGGTCTAGTTGAACATCGCGCGCGGGATGAGAGTGCGGGACCACAGTCTGGGTGCTGCGCTCCGAGGCAGTGTAAGCGGGCGAACTAGGAAGCGAGGGCAGAGGACCGAGAGCACTAGGCCGTGAGATATCCGAACACCCACCATCAGACGTGGGCGACTGAACGAGTGGAGAAGCCGAATCGGAACCAAATAAGATTTGCTCAGGGATAGTGTTCAGCCTCACTTTGCGGGAAAACGATGGCGGATTGGGCGAGGATGGAAGAGGTGGGATCGTATTGGAAGGGTTTGAGGTGTCTTCGGGGCCCATTGGTGGTGTGTAAAACGTGTCGTGGGTGTCGCTTCCAGGGCTCTGAGAACGCTGCAGCATAGAAGCAGGAGTCGGGGTGAAGGGGCTTCTCAAAACCTCAACGGACGTCTCTGGAACCGGCGCTGAGGATTCGCCGCCCTGATGTTCGGGATGAGAAGGTGAGGGTGGGGCCGTCATTAGTGTCTGCACCACGACCAGGGGTGTCAGGGTGGTTGCTGGTCGCCGATAGGCGCCAAATGGTGACTTTGGAGATGGGTACAAGTGACTGTCTCGGAGATGCGCTCCGCCACGGGAATGCTCGGGGGTTCCTGGGAAGTTATGGCGTAGGGAAACCGGATCGTTGCAACTACAAGGATGGACATCGAGAACACATCCATGGGCATCGATTGCCCGTCCAGACAGAATGGGTGTCCCAGAGCTCGGGTCGATACCTAGGTTCAAGGTCATAGAAGTTCCGGCAGAGTCTTTCATCAAGATCGACGCGCCGCCTGGTACAGGAACCTGAAAGGTGCCGACGCCTTGGTCTTCGTCCCGGTGGCGATAAGCATCTTCGTTTGAAGATGACCTGGGGCCAGCATCCGGTTGACCCAAAGTAGCAACGTCGATGCTGAGGGGCCTCAGAAGAGCGGAGGTGCTAGCGTCTTGTTGGTCGTGATACATAATGTTGATTAATGGTAATATAGGATTCGTATCTGCAGTCGTGACGAAGGAACACAATTGTAAGAGCGCGGCGGAACAGTATGGTGGTGTGAAACACACCTAGTAGTGATTGCAGTTGGTCGTAGAGAGGAGCAAGAAGAAATAGAGGAACTTAAGAGAGAGGAGGGTAGGATAGCTGTGAGGTCGATCCACGACGCCACAAGCCGGGAAACACAGGAAGAGGGGCTGTGGAGACCAGTGAAAGCAACTCCGGTACTTATACGAGCCAGCGACACTCCGAGCCGTCGCCAAGAAGGCGCTACTGCATGAAAATAGAACAATAGAGTCAACTTTCAGCTGGCACAAGAACAAGGATGCTGCCATCAGTTATCCCGTCAAAGGAAGCCTATGTACGTGTATGGGTCCTTGTGTTTTTGTTGTTCTTCACAATAAGACCGGGCACGTGCCACGGGAACGAGACGCGTCCCCGTTGTTTGGTCTAAGCCAAACAAAGTTTGTATTCGCGGCTAACTTACACTGCACCGCCCTTTCAGGTTCTACCATCATCAACTCGCCATGTTACCCTTCATTCTTGCCTTTATCATTGCTATTGGCATACCGTTTCTGCCTTCTAGCTTGCACAGAGCCCTCTACCTCCCAAGGTTCAATTTTCTATCAGCAACTTATGCGCCGGAGCGAGCGTTTGTCCCTTCTTCAGAAAGACCCTTGCTACTAGACAACAGCTACTCGAGAGACAGTAGTGATTCCGGCGAGTCTTCGCAATACTTGGTCTTTTCCACTCCCAACTTCGAAGCCGACTCGGATGTGCTTGCCTACATGTCGTTCACAGAAAAGCTAGGGTTGAATTATCCTCAAACATCTATCTGGTTGATTATATGCGCTCAACTTCTGTACCAGCTTGTAGAAGCTATGGTGGTTATGGCTCTCTCATTTCTCTTCGCCGCTACCTTTCTCTCTCGCCGCTCCCTCTCTACGCTCATTGAACGCTTCTGTACTGCACTCTTTATCTGCTGGCATTATACTCCGAAAGTCGCCCTTTCCTCCTTCCTCCAGGACGTCCTCCTTTGTGTCCACAAGTATTGGATGGACAACAGCGTTACCTCGGACCCAGCTCCAACAACGGCGGTCAATATCTCCCGGCGCGTCCCACTCAGAGTTTTAGCCGACAGCATACTTAGTATCTCAGAAGGCCTCGATCTCATCGCATCGAAAGAGGCAAATTTTTGGTCTGAAAACTCTTCTAGCGTCGCGTTGATCACTCCTCCTCGCTCTCGGGAAACCTCGGCTCCTCCAGAGCCCGCTTTGGTACCGCTTGGGCAACCCGTCGACCCTCTTTCCGCCAGCAAAACGGACACACGTTTTGAACCCACTTTTCCTGCACATGGGCCTAGCACGGACGCTTGTTCACGCCCTCCTGGCAGTGCTACAGAGCTCTCCAAGCACGAACGATCTGTAGATGTCCTTAGAACTTCTGTTGAACGCCACCTTTTTCACCCTACGGCGTCATCTATCGTTACAAGGGCCGCAAAGAACTCTTCTAACTACACAGGTGTCAGCCCCCCTAATTCAGATTTATCGGGCACCGATGAGGTCGCAGCATCTCTCAGCCATGGCTCCACGCCGTCTTTTGTTACTATTTCAATGCGAGATTTGTATAACGCGAACAAATCAGCTTCCACCCCAAATTCTCTTTCTGCGCCTCCTGCTGAAGACCATGAAACCAAACCCCCTGATGCGATATCCGGCCCCTCCCTCGATCACGGCTCCATTACGAACAACAATAGCACCACCTCCGATCCAGAACCCGACGAAAACGAAGTCAATGGGCTTCGTTCGTCCTCGTCAGAAAGATCCTACAGCGGACACAGACGATACAAGTCGGACGGTATCCAAGTTCGCTCCGCGCGCAGTCACCTCGGGGAATCTGCCGCGCCACCTGACCCGGCAAAGGTAGACGGAACCTGTGCGTTTTGGAAGAGCGCCATGCAGCATGACGAAAATGGAGGTGGAGTATTTGAGAAGCAGGTTCTCGCGCCAGGATTCCTCCCCGGGAGCTCGTCACTCGAACGACCAGAGCCAGACCGGGCCGTGGCCACGGGCAGCGTTGGTTCCGCTGATGTTGCTCTCGCAGGGATGGTTTTAACGCCTGAGGGTAAAATGATGGTGCCCGCGAGCCAGAGGGCCGATGGAAGGTACGTCGCCCACTTTCATTTTTTCTGCCCTGACTCTAACGCCGCGGTCTTTGCAGCATGCGCAAGGAGATTAAAGTCCGCCCAGGCCATTTCTTGAGAGAACCCCTTGCCGAAAAATACCGCCCACCGGCAGCGCGTGTGAGGACGTTAACATGGGAGCCTCGCTTGCGTGAGTATTTGGCGACCCCTCCCTCATTGCCGCATATTCCATTCACGCCGAAGAGCGTCCATCAGCGATTCTTTGGGCGTCAGTGCGACTCTCCTGCTTCCCTAACCAACAACTGGCGTCGGTCAAACTGGAGCTTGACCGACGTGGAAACGTCACTGGCAAAAGGGACTGACCCTTTTACGCCGCCGCCACCACCTCCACCTCCAGTAGAGAAGGTGAGTTCATCCCCGACTGAATCTGGCCTATGAGTTTAACACATCCCCGAAGTTACCGGCTCCAAAGTTCTTAACATCCTCGCAGACAGAGACAATAGTCTCTCCGATGTCCACGCAGGCATTGGCCCCAGTCGACAACCAAAGCTCTCTCGTCCACCAGGGGGACCAGCTTCTATCTCATCCTTTTGAACTTGGGTTTGCCGAGAGAGTGACAGGACCTGTCCCCGATGACAGCACTGAACAAACCGAGTCAAGCAAACCTGCGCGTGCAATCGGGGACAGGGTGAATTTTGCTGCACCGCTCAAGGTGGAAGAGGAAAGTCGCCTTCCCTTACGTGATACCACAACTTCCTTGCCTGTCCTGGAGGCTGTCGATCGTCCAAATCCTCCTTCCACGCCGACCGTCCTGGCTTCGATGACGGCGCTACAAGTCGCGAACGTCATCCAGCGAGAGCTCGAGGCGCCGAATCGGACCCCCGTTATGGAATCCCGAGAAACCCCCCTTCCAAGCTCATACCGCAAGCGGAAGCCATCCGGAGAGCCCAACACCCAATGCGCGGTCAAGTCGGCCGTGCTTTCGCCAAGCGAGTCTCCGACGCCAGCACCCCACCGCCGCCCGCGTACCCGCCGCTCCGCCCCGCATCTCGGAAAGAGCGCTAACAATAAGTGGCAAGTAAAGACACAGACGCCGGAGGGCTCGGCAAAACGTCGGCGCATGCGGACGGCGAGCGCGCTTGGCGTGGAGAACGTCGCCATCGCTGTGACTGCGGCGGTTGACCGCAATGGGCAGATCGTCCTCCCTGCTGGGACAGGTTGGAAGGGTCGCTCTATGACGGCGTCCCAACTGCCAGTGCTCCAGCGCCAGAGGCAACAGACGCTGCCGTCAGGCGCTACCACACATGGGTAAAGTATTATTCCCACATCACAACTTGAATATTTCTCTCGTTTTGTAACGAATGATACGACTGGACTATAAATAAATGTGATACGTTTCGCGTACTGTATAGGTGTGCATAATGGTATTCGAAGATGAATAGCTCAGTAGTCATCACGGCGGTGCATCAGCAAAACCAGATTTAACTAGCTTAACTAGTGGTTACTAGGGGAAACTAGTGACAATATATTTGGGTGTCACTAGCCTCGGCTAGTGCCCACTGGTAACATTTTGTTTTCCTGATGTGCCGTAGCCATGGGAATTCAGGTGGCTTTGACTCTTGTGAACCCCGAGTCTAGCTGACTTGTACAACACTGGCTTTGGGAATATCTGACTCGATGGGCAAGTCGATGGGCCATAAATACATCAGAGTCAATCCCTAACGACTCACTTAATCCCTACGACTTACGATGCTCACTCGTTCTTCCGCTAGAGCCCTCCTCAACTGGTATGTTCTGTTTTCGGTGTCTGCTCCCGGGACGCGCAGCAGTGGTTTTTATAATCTAATGCGCACCTAGGGCGATGACCAATAACGACAAACTCCCAGGG
The DNA here is from genome assembly GCA_021524915.1 of Lactarius akahatsu. Lineage (NCBI taxonomy): Eukaryota > Fungi > Basidiomycota > Agaricomycetes > Russulales > Russulaceae > Lactarius > Lactarius akahatsu. The sequence goes on along the minus strand of JAKELL010000162.1, from coordinate 53,940 downwards.
GATGTCCTCTTGGAGATATTCGATGCTTACCGACAACTCCATGCATACCAGCCCGATTATGAAACTTGTTATGAAAAGGTCTGGAACAGTAGAGATGGGTGGTTCAAGCTCGCACATGTGTGCAGAAATTGGCGACATATTGTGTTTTTGTCACCCTCCCGTTTACAGGTGCACCTGCTGTTTATTCCACACAGGTCTCCGACGGATCCCGTGTTGAGCAGACTCCCCCCCTTTCCGATTTCGGTCGACTATCGCACTGGTCCGTGGATAGAAAAGCAATGTCTCGCACTTGCCGCTATCAAGTACCGTAGTCGTATGCGTGGAATTGTTGTTCAAAATCCATGTTTCATCAAATTCCTCAAGGCGCTAGGGCACCCTTTTCCCAAGCTGGAAAGGCTCGAAATTTCTCTCTCTCACCGTCTTGAACCGATTTTACCTATCACGTTTCTTTCGGGGTCCGCCCCATCTCTGCGACGGCTCACGTTGCGGGGAGTTGTGCTGGAGTGCTTATCCCCGCTATTATCATCCGCAACGGGCCTCGTCGAACTCTCTTTGACTCTCAGGATTGCGTACGGCGCACTGCCAGAAGCTTCGCTCATTGCGAATTTGCAGCGCATGTCTTGCCTACGTCGCCTCGAGTTGAAGGCGATTAGTGGGGTGGCCCCCAACTTGAACAAAGTCCCAGACCCCCCACCACCTCCTGCTTTCACAGGAGCACTATCGAAGCTCACGGATCTCATCCTTGTGGGACATGAGTCATACTTGCAGGTGCTCGTGGGTGATTTGGCTGCCCCATTTCTACAACATCTCGACGTTGAAATCAACGCGCCACCGAGCCATATCTCCTTTGTTCCACATCTCTGCAAGTTAATCCGTGACGCAGAATATCAATTTATTGAAGTTCGCTTGTATTTCTCAAATCAGACGTTTGGTTTTTATGCCGAGACGTGTCCCAAATCCGGCCATGCTCGACCTTTCAGGATGGTTATTCCTCAGCCTGTCTCGTGGGAGGAGATTGGCATCATGCTCTCTGGGCCATTGTCCACAGTAGAGGAACTCGTCGTGGACTGGCAGCCGTCACGATTCCCCCAACACATCGACCACGTCCAATGGCGTGGATTTTTCAATCATATCCGGCGAGTGAAGACGGTTCAGGTGTCATCCCAGGTGGCGCTCGATGTTGCGCGTTCCTTCCAGCTGGGCGGCCAGGACGCCGCCCTAGATCTCTTCCCCGCCCTGGAACAAGTCGAGGTGCCTTTGAATCACTATCCCCCACCAATCGTATCAGAGGACCCTATCAAGGACTCTATCCTTGATGCCTTCGAGCCATTCGTTGCTGCACGGGAACAGGTGGGACGCCCCGTAAGGTTATCATTGCCAAGAGGAGTCCTTCTTGGAGCGCGTTCATCTAGTCTCGATCGTGAATGGATATGGCAGCATAGACATTCTGCAGATATGAGGACGTTGGAAACACGATACGAAGTATGAATATCTTACCCCAGTGCCTGCGCGCACTAACGATGCAGAAACTGAGGTCTACACTATGAGAGGAAGGTTAAAATGGCTACAGCTACTAGAACTGTACAGTAGATCGATTTTATGCCCTGCTTCCGCAGGGCGACGGTATAACGAATCCGCGGAGACTGGTACGACGAGAGGGTGATCCCGGGAGGCCGATCCGAAGATCCGAGGGGATAACGCGTTTGCGACTCAAACTTGAACTCAAAATGCATGGAACGACATGAACGAACTGAAACGAAAAAAGACAGTGAAGTTGCACAACCTACTTTGTATTCTGTCATCAATTGCCAGAAATGAAAAACAATACATGTGGTAAACTAGACTTGAAACGAGAACACAGGATTTGGTCATCCCTTCTTTCACTCGTACCACTACCATCTCCTACTAGAAATTTGGAGGCCATTTGAGCTCTTCTCATTTCTATTGTCACATTGTGCATTCACATTGACTCATATACGTTTCTGTTTTCCAGTCATCAAATGTGTGTGATGCGAGCAAATCGCCTTTTGCTAAGATCTCATAATACAGTAATTTCCTGAGATATAAGACACATCCAGGGACACCTATTTAGTCAACAACCAAAGTTCTCTCATCCAGCTGGGGGACCAGCTTCTATCTCGTCCTTCTGAACTCGAGTGTGCCGAGTCAAGCAAATCTGCGCGTGCAATCGGGGACAAGGTGAAATCTGCTGCCTCGTTCAAGGTGGAAGAGGAAAGTCGCCTTCCCTTACGTGATATCACGACTTCCTTGCCAGTCCTGGAGGCCGTCGATCGTCTGAATCCTCCTTCCACGCCAACAGTCCTGGCTTCGATGACGGCGCTACAAGTCGCGAACGCATTCCAGCGAGATCTCGAGGCGCCGAGTTGGACCCCCGTCATGGAATCCCCCCTTCCAAGCCCATACCGCAAGCGGAAGCCATCCGGAGAGCCCAGCACCCAATGCGCGGTCAAGTCGGCCGTGCTTTCGCCAAGCGAGTCTCCGACGCCTGCACCCCGCCGCCGCCCGCGTACCCGCCGCTCCGCCCCGCATCTCGGAAAGAGCGCTAACAATAAGTGGCAAGTAAAGACACAGACGCCGGAGGGCTCGGCAAAACGTCGGCACATGCGGACGGCGGGCGCGCTCGGCGTGGAGAACGTCGCCATCGCTGTGGCCGCGGCGGTTGACCGCAATGGGCAGATCGTCCTCCTTGCTGGGACAGGTTGGAAGGGTCGTTCTGTGACGGCGTCCCAACTGCCAGTGCTCCAGCGCCAGAGGCAACAGACGCTGCCGTCAGGCGCTACCACACACACATAAAGTATATCCTATAGTAAGTTGAATATTTCTCTTGTTTTGTAACGAATGATACGACTGGACTATGTACTGTATAGGTGTGCATAATGGTATTCGAAGATGAATAGCTCAATAGTCATCAAGGGGCCATGGGAGTGCTACTAGTAGCTGTGCCGTGGGAATTCTTTGCCATGACAGCCACTGGACAGCCACTGGCTCGTCTGATCTGATCATCTGACTGTGGGCATCTGAGTCAATCCCTACGACTTACGATGCTCACTCGTTCTTCCGCTAGAGCCCTCCTCAGAAACCGGTATGTTCTGTTCTTCGGTGTCTGCTCCGGGGACGCGCAGCAGTGGTTTTTATCATCTAATGACATAGGGTGACAACCAATAACGATAAACTCCCAGGGGATGTCCTCTTGGAGATATTCGATGCTTACCGACAACTCCATGAATACCGGCCCGATTATGAAAAGCACTGGAACAGTAGAGATGGGTGGTTCAAGCTCGCACATGTGTGCGGAAATTGGCGACATATTGTGCTTTTGTCGTCCTCCCGTTTACAGGTGCACCTGCTGTTTACTCCACGCAGGTCTCCGACGGATCCCGTGTTGAGAAGCCTCCCCCCCTTTCCGATTTTTGTCGACTATCGCACTGGTTCGTGGACGAAAAAGGAAGAACGTCTCGCACTTGCCGCTATCAAGCACCGTAGTCGTGTGCGTGGAATTATTGTTCAAAGACCATGTTTCGCCAGACTCCTCAAGGCGCTGGGGCACCCTTTTCCCAAGCTGGAAAGTCTCGAAATTCGTTTCCCTTACAGTCATCCTGAATCGATTCTATCCACCACGTTTCTTTCGGGGTCCGCTCCGTCTCTGCGACGGCTCACATTGCGGGGAGTTGTGCCGGAATGCTTATCCCCGCTATTATCATCCGCAACAGGCCTCGTCGAACTCACTTTGACTCTCAGCATTAACTACGGCGCACTGCCAGAAGCTTCGCTCATTGCAGATTTGCAGCGCGTGTCTTGCCTACGTCGCCTCGAGTTGAAGGTGATTAATGAGACGGCGGCCCCCAACTTGAATACAATCCCGGACCCCCCCACACCTCCTGCTTGCGCAGGAGCACTATCGAAGCTCACGGATCTCATCCTTGTGGGACAAGGCCCATACTTGCAGGTGCTCGTGGGTAGTTTGGCTGCCCCATCTCTACAACATCTCGACGTTAGAATCACAGCGCCGCCGGGCCATATCTCCTTTGTTCCACATCTCTGCAAGTTCATCCGCGACGCAGAATGTCAATTTATTGCAGTTCGCCTAAATTTCTCAAGTTGGACGTTTGGTTTTTTTGCCGAGACGCGTCCCAAATCTGGCCATGCTCGACCTTTCAGAATAATTATCCCTCGGCCTGTCTCGTGGGAGGAGATTGGCATCATGCTCTCTGGGCCATTGTCCACAGTAGAGGAACTCGTCGTGGACTGGCAGCCGTCACGGTTCACCCAACAAATAGAAATAGACCACATCCAATGGCGCGGACTTTTCAATCATATCCGGCGAGTGAAAACGGTTCGGGTGTCATCCCAGATGGCGCTCAATGTTGCGCGTTCCTTCCAGCTGGGCGAGGAGCCCGCCCTGGATCTCTTCCCCGCCTTGGAACAAGTCGAGGTGCCTTTGAATCACTATCTTCCACCAATCGTATCAGAGGACCCTATCAAGGACTCTATCCTTGATGCCTTCGAGCCACTTGTTGCTGCACGGAAACAGGAGGGACGCCCCATAAGGTTATCATTGCCAAGAGCAATCAATATTCTTGGAACGCGTTCATCTAGGAATTAGTGAGTTAGATAAAAGAGAGTATAACGTGCTGGTAGGCGAAGTCTGTACAATAGCCATAGCCACTAGGGCGAATAATAAGTACGAGTGAATACGATACGAAGTATGAATATCAGTGTCTGCGCGCACTAACGACGCAGAAACTAAGATCTATGATATGAAAGGAGGAACTGTACAGTAGATAGATTTTATGCTCTGCTTCCGCAGGGCGACGGTATAATGAATCCGCGGAGACTGGTACGACCAGGAGAGGGTGATCCTGGGAGGCCGATCCGAAGATCAGAGGAGATAACACTTCGAAAAACGTTTGCAGCTCAAACTTGAACTCAAAATGCATGGAACGACGGCCCCGCCCTTCATAGATTTGGTCATCCCTTCTTTCACTCGTATCACCACCATCTCCTACTAGAAATTTGGAGGCCATTTGAGCTCTTCTCATTTCTATCGTCACATTGTGCATTCACATTGACTCATATACGTTTCCAAGTTCCAGTCAGCAAATGTGTGTGGCGTGAGCAAATCGCCTTATGCTAAGATCTCATAATACAGTAATTTCTTGAGATATAAGACACATCCAGCGACACCTATTTAGTCAACAACCAAAGTTCTCTCATCCAGCTGGGGGACTAGCTTTTATCTCGTCGTTCCGAACTCGAGTGTGCCGAGTCAAGCAAATCTGCGTGTGCAATCGGGGACAAGGTGAATTCTGCTGCCTCGTTCAAGGTGGAAGAGGAAAGTCGCCTTCCCTTACGTGATATCACGACTTCCTTGCCTGTCCTGGAGGCCGTCGATCGTCTGAATCCTCCTTCCACGCCGACCATCCTGGCTTCGATGACGGCGCTACAAGTCGCGAACGCATTCCAGCGAGATCTCGAGGCGCCGAGTTGAACCCCCCGTTATGGAATCCCCCTTCCGAGTCCATACCGCAAGCGGAAGCCATCCGGAGAGCCCAACACCCAATGCGCGGTCAAGTCGGCCGTGCTTTCGCCATGCGAGTCTCCGACGCCTGCACCCCACCGCCGCCCGCGTTCCCGCCGCTCCGCCCCGCAGAGCGCCAGCAATAAGCGGCAAGTAAGAACACAGACGCCGGAGGGCTCGGCAAAACGTCGGCGCATGCGGACGGCGAGCGCGCTTGGCGTGGAGAACGTCGCCGTCGACTGCGGCGGTTGACCGTAATGGTCAGATCGTCCTACCTGCTGGGACAGGTTGGAAGGGTCGTTCTATGACGGCGTCCCAACTGCCAGTGCCCCAGCGCCAGAGGCAACAGACGCTGCCGTCAGGCGCTACCACACGCGTAAAGTATTATTCCCACATTTCTCTCATTTTGTAACGAATGATACGACTGGACTATAAATAAATGTGATACGTTTCGCGTACTGTACAGGTGTGCATAATGGTATCCGAAGATGAATATGATAGCTCAACAGTCATCAAGGGCATCACAGGCGCCACAGGAAGTATGACAAGCTTACAAGCAAATGCAATCCCAAGCCCAAGAGGATGGCGGTATGATGATGCCCCTGGTAGGGCACGAACGGCAATCACGGTAAATCCACCTTTTCTCCTGGAGCACCACCGTCTCTCACGGGAATGCACGCGCTACAGAATAACGAAATAACCCCAAAATGCCCATCAAAGTGTTGCGCTATCAGCAGCCATGGTATAATATATACGGCCAATCCCGGAACGATGTCTGTCATGTGTGGATGCAGAGACAATGGAAAATAGTGTTGGAACGCTCACTCGTTCCCCATCCAGGGAAAGTTTTTTGTTTGGTTTGCAGACGGCGTACTGTGGCTGGTTCGAGCGCGATCAGTTGAGATGCTCCTCGAGCAGCGCGCCCATGCGTCGCGGGAATGCAGGAGGGTCCGCCCATTTTCCGGGGTGGCCAAACTCGACAGAGTCGACGAGGGAGAGCACGCCGGGGGTAAGGAGCGCGTCGGTGTCGGTGTCGGCATCGGGCCCCCTGTTACCGTTCCCTGCGTCGGCGTCGTCAGGTGGTGCAGAGCAGACGATGCTCTCGATGGGGATGCCGAGGTCCGCGCGGCGCTTGAGGAAGCGCAGGAGGGCTTTCTCGCCGTTCGCGCCGTCGTTGCCGCTGCCCCCACAGCGGAAGAGATGCAACACGCGGAGCGCGGGGAGGTGCGGTGCGGTGGCGTCGTCGGCGCTCGCGAGCGCGGTGATGATGTCGACCGGGCGGAGCACATACAGGCGGAGGACGCGGACGGCGGGCATGCGGCGGAAGAAGCCGCCCCAGGAGCCGCGGAAGAAGCGGTTCCAGTGGTAGGGGAACACGCTGGTGAGCGTGAGGTGCGTGAGGTGGGAAAGGTCGACGCGGACGGAGGACGCGAGGAACAACCCGTCGCTCGTGCCGTCGTCCCAGCCCCAGCCCCCGCCGTCGATGCAGCTGCCGTCCACGGCGGGCGCCGTGCCGCCGCAGACTGATTCGATCGCGGCGCGGTGCACGCGCACGCTGAAGAGCGTCTCGTGGTTGTGGAGGCCGTGGAAGACGATGTTGTTGCGCGCGGGCTTGTTGGCCGAGTAGTGCGTCGCCTCGAGACATAGCTCCGTGATCGTGTGGAAGAGCATGGTCGAGCGATGGCAGGGCATGTACAGTTCCTCGACGGCGTATTTTGTGGGATCCAGCAGGAGCACGAACTCGGGGCTGTCGAGGCGTGGGAGGACGAGGTGCTCGAAGAGCTTGACGGTCCCGAGCACGGTGTCGTAGACGCGGCCCTGGAACCAATGGAACTCCTTGAGCCTGTCCAGCTTGACGACGGGTCTTCGTCTCGGGTCGAACGTGTGCGGTACCGAATCCAAGAGCGCGAGGAACTCCAGGTTTGGCGCGGCGGCGAGGCAGTGGAGAAGCTCGTCCAGGTCGACGACCCTGTCCGCTAGAGTCAGCGATCGGATGGAAGGCGAGAGGTGGGTCTGGAGCGGGAGCGCCCTTTTGAAGGTCAGTTCGGTGAGGAATTCCGACTCGTCGAAGAAATTCAGAGGACCGTCGACGCGACTGTCGTCGGGGAACCCATACTCGATCATCGTGATCGAGAAATGCTCGAGCGCGGGCATCACGAGATCGCACGCGGCGAGGGAGCGATAGAAATCGTAAACGCGGTCGCCGTTGACGTCCACGTGCAGGCGCCGGATGCGCAAGGCGTGGTGCGCGAAGGCGGCCTGGAACCCCTTGATGCCCTCCTGTTGCATGTAGACGGGGAAGGAGACGTCGAGCTTCATGCACTGCGACCGCTCCATGAAACACTGGACGGCGCAGAAATGGTCGTCTTGACGGATGGTGGTCCAGAGCCCCGGCGTGCCCAGCGCGACATCCCTCCATCGCTGACACACGTGCGAAGCTGGGACGACGTAGGCACCACCTCCGAGGAATGCGAAGATGTGGGCGAGGAGCTCGGGCGGAAGACGGTTGAAAGGTCGTAGATGACTTCTCAGAATGCTGACCCCACGCAAGACATCGGATAACAGCGTTTCCACCTCGGCGAGCTACAACAGGTGCAACAAGATGGTGATCAGTTCAGGTACGAGCGAGACGGGAAAGGAAGACATAGACGGACCTCGTTCGCCAGCACGGAATTCCAGCTGTTGTTCAGGCACACTGCTCTAGTGTTTGGGAATTCCCGAGCCAGTGCCCGCGACAGACGTAGCGCTGGCAGGTGTGTGGCAAAAAAGTCATCATGGCCGGACATCGCAGCTAGGACTGAACATTACACGTCAAATATCATAGGAAAACAAGGGGCATCCATGCCTCGATACGATAGAGCCCCGAAGTACCTTGTGAACAACGGAGGTGGGCCAACACCGGCGTGGGTTCGTAGCCAAAATGTGATGACTAATATTGGTTTATTTTAAAGTGTCAATTCTTGAATGGACATAAATTTTAACTTATTAGTCCATTCAGGGTACAGTACTCCTCCGATGCGTACTTCATTTCATTTGAGACGTGGAGCTCATTATGATGGAACACGACCTCGTACATTGAACGTGAAGATCGCACGAACCCCGCAACTGTCCTCCGGCTAGGTAGATATCCGAAGTGTATTTTGTGGAATTATGGTGACTACTAATGGTCATTTTATAGTCCCCACGAATGAATGTCGGGCATGGAAGATCTTCCCAGAAGAGACGACTTGATCAAGTTGGACTCGGACTCGGATGATGAGTACTGAGTAGGTGCGGACTGCAGACTATTCCCAGTACGCCCACTGCGAGATGAGAGTTGGCTACCTTCCCTCCATCCTTTGTACGACCAAAAGTCTCCTATGATACGTCAGAGTCGGATGCCATCTCTATTCTTAAGTCCCAGCCACCGACACCAACAACTGACAATGCGGCTTCAGCCCAAAATACGATGCATATTTTGGTGGGCGGAATATTTCCGAGTCTAGCAGAACGTCTGAGCGACAGTTTCCTGCTTGAAACATCGGTCTCCCAAGGGCGCGCCACCCATCTTGCTTCTGAACTTCAAGGCTGCTTTCGGCCCACTCGACCGTTTACCCCACCCACCATATCATAGTCAACCATAGGTGTTAGCTTCGCAAGTGCAGACCAGTCCCTCCACTTACGTAGTAGGCAGCGCTACTGTGATCTAGCAATCGCGTCCGTGACGTCAAACGTCAAATGCTATGCTGGTTATAAATATGGACTCAGCGTCTTGCCTTGAGGGTACTGTAGATGTTCCGATAGCCTCCGATGGTACACAGCTGTGCTTCATTTCATTTGCGCTGATCAACGAAAAGGGTATAGGGGTTGATCTAGCCATACTTGAGTGAAAGTGTGCACGCACAAACCATCAGCGCGTCGGCGCTTCAGTCGTGATTTTGAAGAACGGTAGACTAGATTCGGTGTGGCAGTTCGGCAAGTCGAGAACTCCCTTCAATTCGTTTTCGTTTGGTCGTGTACTCAGCAATACCGCACACGAAGGCCTCGGACTAGATAACTCGAGCCACAATTTGTGCAGCCGCTGCGGCGCTCTCCACGTGTAACTTTACCCTTTTCTACGAGAGCAGACGAGAGGGCATATGGGGACTCCGAGTCGGACTCACGCCACTCGTCGGGCGCGTCCGCGTCGATCAGTGAAATGTTTGTTCATAGAGTGAGCGCCTGTGGACCGCGCATCAAACACCAAACTCAGACCGAACGCGCCGATGTGGACATCCTTCACCTAGAGCTACAGTAGAACTACCTTCAGTGCGACGACCACCGGTCACTCGGGCTTCTTAGACATCGAATTGCACTTTGTTGAGTCCGATGCGAACTCCGATTGGATCAGAGACGGACCACCGTCCGAGGGAATTGATTGGGCTTCGCGGGAGAGAACTGCAAGGGAGCTTATGATTCGGCACGAAGAGTTACAACAAGTTCTTCCGACTTCCACCTCTTTAATGTTTTGCGTTGTCCTATGGGACCTGGACACTGGAGTGGAGACGATAGAGATGGTAAGCAGCCGTTACTTCGGAATAAGAGGACTTACGAGAGTCGTCATGACGAAGTTGGTTCTCTCCCACCATCAGGCATGTCAAAAGCTGCGGGCAGGGACGCGTGTGCGACCCGACCGTCGGCGTCCCGGACCTCCTTCTGAGCCTCTGCATCTTCTTCTTCCTCACCCACTGCGGCGCCCGCGTCGTCCAGACGCATCACCTCGACCATCCACTTGGCACCTTCATCCCAGCCAGCTGCCTCCGCCTCGCCGAGGGGCGAGCGGCCCGCGGAATTCTTAATGTCGATCAGGTCTGCGCCTGGGCCAGCGGGGAAGCCGATGAGGGCGCGGGCGGTGCCGAGCTGCGCGTTAAGCGCAGCCCAGTGCAGCGCTGTCGAGCCTGCGTGGTTCTGCGCGGATAGGAGGGTGGACGGCACGATGGGCAGGAGGACGTCGAGCAGCTCTGCGAACGCTCTTCCGAGCCGGGCATCAGCGGTGATCGATTTCAATCGCGGGACGTTTTGGACGAACACAAGACTCACCGGTGTGGCCGTTGGCAGAAGCCATGTGTAGGACGGTGTTGCCGTTCTCGTCACGCGCATTACCAACGGAGTCTGTGCCGAAACGCTCGACGAATGACTTGAGGTCGTCGATGTCTCCGTAACGACAAGAAAGGATAAAGTCTTCTGTGTCCTCAGGTGACGGCGCGATCGAGTTGTTGGAGTAGTCGTCCATAGTCGTGTTAGTTAGTTCGTTAGCTTGTTTCTGAGGTCTTCAATGACTGCTGTCGTGTTGCGAACGGAGGACGGGAAGATTCATTTGTCGGACGCTCGGGATCCCGGGTCGGCGTGTCCGGTTCGGAAAGAGGAATGAACCGGTTGGCAAGTACAGTCCATCAAAAATCTATTATCCGTTGCCAGGAAGCAAACAGGCAAGCGAACTGGATAAGCGTTCATGCGTGTTCTCTGATCAAAACGATCATATCTGTTCCCTTCCATTCCGGCTGATCTGACCCCTGCCGTTTCCATTTCCCTCTCACGCTCGCCTTTTGGCGCACACCCAGAACCGTATCCAGTTCTGAATGCACCATGTGCTCCAGTGATGGTCCTGAGTCCTGAGCAAAAACTGTAATTTAGCTCTACATAAAAATGGATCTGTCCCCACTTTCAATTTCTTCCCCTTCTAAGCCCCCGGACCTGATAGTACAACCTTGGTGTGGCCCTGCCCGCCGCGTTGCAGAGCTATGTCTCATTCTACGCCCCCTACCCTTCTCGTCTGGTCTATGCTCTCGTCTTTGGTGAGTGCTCCTGTACTATTGCGGAAAGCACGTTTGACGACGATCCGATAGCTCGGCGTTTTTCTGATCTATCACCTATGGTGTTTTGACCGTTTCAAGTGCCTGCGGTGAGTGCCCACCCTTCGCATTGATATACCACCCTCGAGCTCGTTCCCCTCCTATCAGTTGGAGCCAGGACTCGCAAGGGACCTTCAAGCGTGTGATGACCGTTCGTGCCATTTCAACGACGTGTATCCCTTTTCGTCTGATCGGCTTTTATAGTACTCGTACCTGCTGAGTGTACCATTGATAATCGTATACTCCGTGGGTTTCTGCATCATCAAGTACAAGGAGGGATATATCGTCCTCCCGTTGTACGGGAGTACGTCTATCCCGCCCTTCCCCTTTCTTCGCCCGCTCACTCGTTCCAGTTGTTCCTACTCCCCACCAACTGTGGACACCCGCTCACAAAAACGCCATCTTGCCCTTATATTTGTGCCTTTCGTGGGCTTGGGGACTTGAAATGTGAGTCGCTTTTGCAAAACATCTGTAAATGAGTGTCTCATCCGCTCTCAGGGTTACCCATCTTGAAGGTAAGGCGTCAATTTAGTCCGTGACTTCCCGAGAACGAACCAAAGTAAACCCTACTGCGCAGAACTCTGCTTTTGGCTCTTCGTTGTCAATGCGGGGCCAATGCAGAAGGATTGGTTCCGGAGTCTGTACTTCAAGACCTGGATCGTGGGCTCAGTCATGGCCATTTTTTACATGCCACTGGTGACTATCTTGACGCGACATGATCCTCTCAAGGTGCGGCGTCATTCCCTGTGCAAATTTTGTAGGCCTCCGTACTGATTCCGTCAACGAAGTGCGAAGCGTATACGTTTCTTGCTGGTAGCCTGGGAAGCCTTTCGCTTACGTTGTGGTTCCTTCCTGTCCTGTGAGTGTTCCTCCCCTTGAGCCAAATCACTGTGTTCACTGCGACTCCAGACATCTCTTCCGGCCCTTCTTAGGTGGACTGGTCAGTCTGCATTGCGACCCGATCTTCATATACCTAATTGTTCCTCAGAGAAAGGAAGGAGTTGATACGAATACCATTATTCGGCTGACCAAGTTCCACGAGCTCAATGTACGTAACGTCTTTTGGCGCCTTGTCACCTAATCACATTCCCATTCCAGACAATACGCGTCGTTTTCCGCCTTCTCTTCGCGGTACCTCTCTTTATCTTGGCCGTCGATGGCGTTCGGCCCCACCAGCACATAAACGATACGATGTTTGTAATACCGATGGTGGTTCTTTGACCCATGCTGACTCATTCTTGTGACAGGTTCGGAACTGGTACGTGTCCTACGATATTGCATAGGAGAGCCTGATTCCAATTATCTCTGTGTGAAAAAAAGAGTTCCTTGCGATAACCGGCGGGTTCGGCGTTGTCATCTCATCTGGTATCACGCTTGTGGTGCGTCCCCCATATCTCTCATCTGGACTAATCTTAACACATCGCACAGATCTTCTTCCCCCGTTCCATCGAAAACGAGATAGTCGCGCACGAAACAGGGACCCGAAGCCGCGGCTTTTTCAACTCGCGCCACCAGCTCACCTTCGTCTCGCAGGAGCAGGAGCTCTTCGGCACGTACGACTACGAAGACGCTCAGATCGACAGCAAGGGCATTTCCCCGTCCTCCCTCTCGCAGACCCCCTTACCCTTACTTCCCTCGAAAGCGAAGTCCCTCACGACGACGCAGTCGCAGTATTCGCAGCCGCAGCCACCACACTCGCAACTACAGCCGCCTCAGCGGCAGTCCTCGGAGCCCATACCCCTCATCCCGAACCGCCGCGCGCCAACTCCCAACCATGAGGCGCGCGCGTCCTCGCCCAAACCGATGTTTAATAGCGTCGACCGGTTCCACAACCCGGCTACTATGAAGATCTCGCAGGGGCTGAGGAGGCCTAGCTTCCGTGCACCGATTGGTGCGTCCGAGCCCCGTGCGGCCCCGCGTGCCCCGTCAGGAGCATTTTAACTGACTGACCGACCGACCGATATGTATTATCTGTACTTTTTTTTTTTCTTCCAGATTTGCGGGGGCGACCATGGCGGCGGTGATCCCAAGCGAGCATCTGCGAGCTCCGTTTTTGACCCATATCATTATATCATACCACTCACTAACTTTCATATCATCGCATCATTCATAAAGAGGGTCGTGGAAAGACCAACTAATACGCTCCTTTTTCTTTACCGCTCTCGCCAACTTGGGCTCGCTTTGGGCCCCGCAAGGCCCTGCCTGGGACGCTCGCTCAACTGGCCACCCACCGTACATGTAGTACTACACTTAGTCTACGGGGCGGACCCGCTCCCTCATCTCCCACCACTGCATTTTAGGGACAAGTAGTCTCGCTGGTCGTGTCATAGACTCAAAAAGCCCCTGGACTTGGACCCACAGCTCACCTGTATTATATAATCCGATTCATGGATTTCTCTTCCCTCACTATCCCGCTGTACGCTGCGTTCGCTGCTTGTTTGATGGCGCAGTAACGGTATGGGGCGTTCATGAGTCTACAGGGAGGAGAAAGAAGCTGCATCACACTAGCATCTCCGACTCCCCGCCACCATCACTTCATGCATCATCAAATCATCGGTCATATCACGCCCCTGTCCAACGTGTCCGTCAACTCGAGAGTCCCCACTTCGTGACCACTCATCAGGTCTACATAACCTAGGGGTCGGGTGAGTAATAAGAATTCTCATTGCAGTCTCTTCCGCCCTCTGGAACACATCCCGTCCAATCTTCGCGGCCTCGTGCCTTTCCTTCATGAGATTATTTGACCTGGTGCACGGCGCTGTACCTGGCGAAGCACGGAGGCAATCAGATAAGCTGCATAAGCGTGTCAGCTGGACGCGTGTGTATTTACAAGTAAAAATGATTGGCTGATATCCCCGAGAAAAAAAAGTCTTGAAAAAAGTAGATCTATTTTAAAGTGCTGGCAACGAAACAGACATATCCGAGTTGCGATGGGAGGTGCGAGTGCCAACGACAGGGAACGTCCTTTCATTCTATGATACCCAACTGGTTTTTTGTGGTTGCGTAATTCATTACGGAACAAGGCAGAACATCAACACGTTCAGCGAATCAGCATGCCATGCTCACCCTCCACGGGCGCTTACCTTACTGTAAGCGGCCAATGTGGTTGCAGCGCCTTTTTGAGGTGCCCCATTTAAAATTGACATGACAAGCGACCTGCGGTTAGCACCCCGGATCTGCTCCGACGAGCAGAATGATCTACTCTACGCCGCAAATCCCAGAAGCGAGTGGAGCCCCTACGATTGTACTTCTGCGGCTGGTGGTGGCTGAACAGATTTTCGATTCGAGTCGATTCTGCTTCCCTGTGTTCTGGGACCCCAACTTCCGCCGTAGCGCACAGCATGATCGGCTTCTACGCGACCAGTGAAGAAGCTAGTGAAATGTGAAGCTGTGAAGAGTGCCACACGGTCGCAACGTGCACCCCTTGTGTTCAATTAGATCACTGTAATAGTACATCAATGTAACTTGGCTACAATTTGTTTGCGCCTCAGAGATGATAACGGTACTCCGGCCTGTGTTCGTAATTTGTTTGTTGATGGATACATTTTATCGCCCCCGTTGACTTGGACTCGTTGCCCGCGACGATACCTCGCTTCTGCCCCCGAGCCTCGAGCCAAGGGGCCTCAGAACAAATCGAAAGCGCTACAAATGAAAGAACGCCCCGGAGTGAAGAGGTCAATTTCGGCTGTATTTACAGGTGGATGACTTCCCATAGAATTTGGTGCCATACCACGTTGTTAGGGTGCCGATTGAACACCGCCCAGAGTTACGCACCCAGTACTTGTTGTGCCACCGTGATCGAGGATCGAGGCCGAGGGGGCCGCGGTGTTTGATTCCCTTTGTGATGTGTGATTCACTGTCGTGGTCATGGTCATGAGACTGATACAGTAAGGTAATAACTTGAATGTACGATGGCTTGACAGTGTGATCCTGATTCCCATTTCCCTGTCTGTGCAGCGTGCAATCCGACGTCATTCATAATAAACAGGCTATGTCTAAACCCACGAACGCCATATATGAGGCCGGACAGTAAAACAGACCGCATCTTGGACCGCATTATCTGCACGGAGGACGCCCGAGGTCCGAACGTAGATTGGGAGGAAGGGAGAACCGAGAACACCAGTTCTGGCACCCGTCAAAGCTCAGTACTCCGTACGTAAGTTGATCAACTTACAGTGGAGTCTCGTGCTTTTTTTAAACTCGGAACTGGGTGGTGCTTACAGTACTGGCAACCGCGCTGGACGTCGTGTAGCAGGCGCCGCGTCTGTTCCAGCCACCATCTGCCCTGTGACGATCTATGCTCCCAGAACTCACGATGAGCCACTCTAACCGCGTCCCTTATTAATGTTTGGGCATTCCGCCGAATCCAGCTACTAAATACTTCGATGAGTTTCCGACCACACTGCCTTCCTTCCTGACAAGCCAGCGCTGTTACAGTTATCGCGAGACCAAGCGCCGATCCGGGCACTAGCGTGTTGAGGACTACTGTACAGCATCCAGGTACACTTTCCGTCCTCTGGCTCCGATACCGGTCACGGGTTTTACTCAACTTTGTGGGTCCTGGTCCACCCGAATGGTCGAGTTTGTTGGACAGCTTGGGCAGATGAGATCCGAATGACCCCATGGATTCGGTACTCACTATGTCAATTTGGGTATTCAACTCTATCTCCCTTGATTCGCCAAGAACGATGGATGTGAATAGAGATGTTCAGGATAGGCCGCGTTGAAACGAAGTGGGCTGCCCTTGGGGCTGCTTGGGGCTGCCAGCACGCGTGGGCGATAAGGTCGATAAGGTAGCGTACCGCCTACAACGCGAAAGGTAACGTCTTTCTGCTTGGTAAATTTTTATCCGCGTCCATTCTTTTCTGAAAAGGGACCTTAGCAGGAAGGTG
The DNA here is from genome assembly GCA_021524915.1 of Lactarius akahatsu. Classification (NCBI taxonomy): domain Eukaryota; kingdom Fungi; phylum Basidiomycota; class Agaricomycetes; order Russulales; family Russulaceae; genus Lactarius; species Lactarius akahatsu. The sequence continues at coordinate 37,639 of JAKELL010000162.1, read as the reverse complement.
AGCAGGTTTTCGTAGCCCAACGCTACCGTGTACGTATCCTCATGAGAGAGAACGGGACCTTATATACACGGTTATGGGGACGTCACGGCCACGCCAAATTTTCGATGAGCGCACCTTCCATCTCGCCGGCCCTAACAACTGGTTAGTGCTATTGCAATAAAGGGGCGTGCTCCTCTCTCCAAAGAGTCGTTGCTGGTTGTCCTTCATGGATCCTACTTGCGAGCTCTCATATTCACAACGTGTTACGAGGTTGAGGAGTGTTAGGCCCTTGGTCGGGTCGGACGTTGAACCCATGAGCGTGCTATTTGGTAGTTATGTGGGTCACATAAGAGTGCGTAGAGAGAAGAGGTAGACGGATAATGTAGCATCAACATGGAAGGTATGACTCGGGACGGCGCGTGTGTGTCGGTTGCTGCCGGACGTGGTCAACAACAGCAACGCCCTTGAACCAACGCCACTAGCAGTCTCCCTGATACATCATCGTGCAATGCCTAGAAATATCATCCATTCCGATGTTTCGATGGACCCGGAGAGCGAGTCCGAGGCGCTTTCCATGGCTCCCGACCCAGAAGAAGAGCCTGAAGCCGAGCTGGAAGAAGAGGAGGAAGGTGAGGGAGGAGGTGAGGAGGAAGACGACGAAGGTGACGAAGGCGAAGAGGGAGAAGAGGGCGACGAGGCTGAAGAAGAAGAAGCGGACGATGCTGAGGAGGAGGGAGAGGACGAGGAAGCGGCCGACGATGGCGATGGCGACGCGGTGCAGGAGGTGCGCAACGTATCTTTCTCTAACTTCTCACCCCACTGAAATTTTAGCTCATCTTTCGCTGTCGTCGCGATAGTCGGACCTGGATGAGCTGTCTTCACCGTCGGCATCCCCTCCGCCAGCACAGACCGCACCTTCTCGCACGTCGCGCCTCAAAATCACGCTCAAACTCCCCACTCAGAAACCAGCGCGTGTGCGCCGCGCGGCTCACAAAGACAAAGACCCTGACAGTGCCGTTGAGTCCGAAGACGACGACGATCAGCCCCGGGGTGGAGCAAAACGGCCTCTGACCACACGTCAAGCTGTCCTCGCGAGCGTGGTCGGGTCATCTCACGTTTCATTAGGTGCGTTTTCTGTTAATAGCGCGCAGCCTCACCAACGTATCATCGGTGTAGATGAGACATCGCGCAAAAAAAAGCAACTGAACGAGGCCGAAATCGCTCTCAGACGCGAAGAGACTGCGCGTAAGCGCAAGCACCTCTCCGAGAAAAAGCTAGAAGACGAGAAGGTGCACATATATGACCTCGCTGATCCCCTCTCTGTTCCTCACGCGCCGTCGCCGTCTGCAGTCAGAAACAATCAACCGTCTCCTCAAGAAAAAGTCTGGGACGCGGAACAGGCGGAACGCGCTCGCCACCGCGGAGGATCGCACCCCTGCCACTCAAACCGGTAATGGCACGCCGGTGGAGGGCGAGCCCGAGGAGGAGGAGAGCGGCGAGGTTGCAGCGGTGCCAATCGTTGAAGTTGTCCCGACGTGCTACAGGTGGATTTCGACCTCACGACCCGCCCCCGATGCGCCGTCGGGGGAGGAAAAGATGACACTATCGTTCTCTGTGCCCGCGTCACTGCTACCGACGTCGCACCAGGCGGCGGTCGAGGGCGACGGGGACGGGGATGTCAAAATGAAGGCGCAGGAGGAACCTCGAAAGCCGCCAGCGCCAGCGGTTTGCAACGTCGACGGGTGTACGGCTACGAGGAAGTACAGGCTGGTTCGTGATTTGGAACGCGGGGCCTGCGGGATGGGGCACCTGCACCTTCTGGAGACGCAGTCTAGAGCGGTCGCGACCTGAGAAGACGTCGAAACGGCGGTACGCTGATACTCTGCGCGATTCGTAATAACTCACTTGTATGGGATAGGTGTGTCATATGGGCTTATCCGCTGGTTTATGGCGCCCTGGGTCACCGCACAATCCTGCTTTGGACTTCTAGAGCACATGGCGCATAACTTAGACTCTTGTGAAAGTGTTAGTAGGCATCCTTTGACGAATAACATGGGCTGTAGGAGTGGGCTAGGTGATTAGGCATCGTCCAGTGTACGGCGCCCTGGAAACGAAATCTCGGTGAAACCACTTGCGCCCGCAGTGCAGTGCGTCAGTCCAAGTCTAGTTGGTTGGAAGTCATCCTGTGGCTGATCTTTTCAGGGTCCAGATGACGCTGCTCAGCGCTCAGGCATCAGGCCTCAGACGGGGTGTTTTTGGACATGTGGCAGAGCGCTTGCATCTACTGTAACATTCAATCGATAACAGCACCCATACAAGGCTTATTGATAACCATCAGGACCCTCGCCAGAAGGTCCCTGATACAGTATGGAACCTGCTGTAGGAACCTCTTAAGCGAAGCATGTAATCTGGAAGAACTCTGAACCTTACGTTACACGTAACTTACACCATGGCGTATTCATAAATACGCATCTGCTTATAGCTCTCATGTCTGCTGCTGGCCTAGTTCAGACATGTTGATTTCTCCCGTCACAGCGATCGACTGCCTCGCTCTCTCTACGTTTCTCTATATCCTCTGCGCCCTTCGTGACTACAGAAGGCGGAGAGGTTTCCCGTATCCTCCAGGACCTCCACCTTTACCTGCCATAGGCAATTTGCTCGATGTCCCAAAGCTCTCTCCCTGGTTAGGCTACGCGAATATGTCTAAGAAATACGGTAGGACTGACCTCTCCTAGTGTTCATCTTCTGACGTTTATGTTTATTAGGCGATGTCGTGTGCTTTCAAGTTTTGGGTCAAGTAGTCGTCGTCCTGTGTTCACCGACGGCCATCAAAGATTTGCTCGAAAAGCGTGGAGAGTTGTACGCGGATCGAACACCATTTCCAGTCTTTGGGCCCGAAATGTTCGCCTGATCTTGTCCTTCCCTCGCTATAGGCGCTGATCACACCAATGTTTCAGAATGAATGTGGATTGGTTGTTTCCGCTGTCTAGAACGGGAAAATATTGGCGCGAAGGTAGAAGGCTATTGGATCGCAGTCTCCGCCCAGGTGCAACAGCCTTACATCGGCATTTGATTGAGGAAAAGACACGTGCGTTTCTTAGCCAGTTACTTGCCACCCCTATGGCCTTCCGCAAACACCTCCATCTGTTGGTCCCACCGCCACGTTACCCGATAACTGTTGACTCGCATTGTAGCCTTCAAGGAAAGATTGTCATGCGCCTCACCTACGGGTATGACTTGAAAGAGAACGACGATATGTTGGTACCGCCAAAGAGGGTTGTTGAAATCATGACACAGTTCGTTTTACCTGGGGCAGCATTAATAAATCATCTCCCATTTCGTGGGGTTTTTTCGTCCCCTACTATCATTTGAGTATCTCAGAGCTGTTTTCAGTCCGGCGCCTCCCTTCGTGGGTTCCTTGGTTCAAGTATGAGCCACTGGCAGGTGAATGTCGGGAGCTGGCACGGAGAATGAGGAACGAACCTATCGACTTCGTGAGGAATTCCATGGTACGAATTGTGTAATATTCCGGCAGTTTGTCTCTACTGATGGAATGTCAGCGTGAAGGCACGGCGGTACCATCACTAGCAACTGAATTCCTCCCAGAGGCAGACCTCCTGGGCGGCCTGGAACGTCAACAGGCGGTGCAAGGCATTGAAGATATTCTAGGGTCTCTGTTCCAAGGTAATTCCCTGCGCCATTACAAATTCACGTAGCACTTACGTCGAGCACCAGCCGGTTCAGATACTGCACGTTTTCTCCTTATTCCCGCAGCTTGCTTGGCTGAGGCGTGACTTTCAGACCGTTGCTGCTATGTACTCGCTTTTCCTCGCTCTTATCTTGTACCCCGAGGTACAGAAGCGAGCACAGGCAGAAATTGATTCTGTCATCTCAAGAGATAGGCTTCCAACGTACGATGACAGGCCACGTCTTCCGTACATAGAAGCGATGAGCAAAGAGTTACTGAGGTGGCGCATGGTGACGCCAATGGGTGAGGGTTCCTTGCTCTCGTTGATAGCGCCGTGTACTAACATCTAATTGGAGGTGTTCCCCACTCGCCAACTGATGATGACTTCTATAAGGGCTACTTTATCCCCAAAGGTCTGTAGACATCCTTCAATGTTGGCTGAAGTAATCAAAGTCCTTCGCTCTGTAGGTGCTGTGGTCATAGGGAACGGATGGTGGGTGACAATCATATGGCACAATTGCTCTCCAGAATGTTCTGAGGCGGATTGACAGGGCTGTGCTACACGACCCGGAGCTATATCCCGACCCAGAGGCATTCAATCCCGGTCGATTCCTCAACGAGGATGGAACGTTCCGCGACGATCCGATGATCTCGCTGGCGTTTGGCGCTGGCAGGCGGATATGCCCCTCGCGCCACTTAGTCGACGTGATACTCTTCGTAGTGACAGCGTCGGTATTGTCTGTGTTTAACGTGACGAGGGCCAAGGACGAGAACGGGAATGAGATTCCGGTCGCGCCGCCTCCCCTCGAGTCGGTCCTACCTGATGTAACCGTGTGAGTAAACCTATGACATGAACCTGGTACGTTTGTAACTGATGAGATAAAATCCATTCACAGTTGGGTGCCGGGGTTTGAGTGTGGTATTACGCCAAGAGACAAGGTCGCAGAGGACTTGATAAGGGCGAGTGCCATTGCTTGAACGTCACTGGTGCTGCACATGCTGCGGACATCTATTCTCTACCCTTTTCCCACTTGTAGAACCTGTGTTCTGTAGCGTAAATTCAGGGCCTGGGGCTGCTGTATCAAATATTCTGGCGGAGACCGCAAGGTCACTCTTTACGCGCCTCTGCGACCATCTGCTCACTAACATTCTCTGCAAAGTACTCGTCAACAGTCGATAGGTAATCGAGCAATAAGTACTCAATTTTCCTTTATTTATTTAGTTGCCATTGGCAAGGTACAGTGTGTCGTGAATCAAAGGGCCTTCCAACAAGCGAACAGTGTTGATGATCCATTTATTAGATTCGAGTCTCTACCGAACCCCTGCACCCTCTCCACCAATGGCTGAGAACGAGGCTACTACAGCCCCATGAATGCTTTCGTGATTGTGCTTAACGACTTGTGGTTCGAATGTCCATTATGATAAAGGTGGCTTCGGCATCGCAGAATTCGCGCGACAGTCATACCGACGAAGCACAGGTAGAATAACCCCAGTCACGGTCTTCAAGTTGACAGCCTGAGTCATATGGTGCCTAGTCCTTTACCACAACGCTTCTGTATTATTTTTGAAATAAATCATATTTATTGTGACATGTTCGGGTCTTTGTTTTTCCGAAAGGGCCGTCCGCGGCAGTCTCGAAATTTCTCGTTCTTTTATGGCGAGAAATATGCACCGAACAGCAACATCATTGCCACACGCGGCGACTGATGCGGCACGAGACAACTTCTGTCCGTTAACCAGCGCTGCTAATCGTCCGATCCGAGCTAAGCAAATAACAGGAAAAAGAATTGGAGACTTACAGCACGACAAGCTATGGCAGTGACTGAATGCTTCTGTGTCCAACGGCATTTGTTACTACTGTATTCTGTTCGCGAGGTACAGTATGAGCGTTATGAGCGCCGAGCTCTCGCCAGATATGGGAGCTTCCATACGTCTATGGGTTTGCTCATAAATATGCTTCTGAGTTCTGGCAAACTTGTTCGGACATGCTAATGTCTCTCGTCACAGCGATCGACTGCCTCGCCCTCTCTTCATTTCTCTATATCCTCTTCGCCTTTCGTGACCACAGAAGGCGAAGGGGCTCCCCGTATCCCCCAGGACCTCCATCTTGGCCTTTCATCGGCAATTTGCTTGATATCCCAAAGCTCTCTCCCTGGTTAGCCTACGCGAATATGTCTAAGAAATACGGTAGGACTGATCTCTCCTGGTGCTTCTCCTCTGACGTTTATGTTTATTAGGCGATGTCGTGTGCTTTCAAGTTTTGGGTCAAGTAGTCGTCGTCCTGTGCTCACCGACAGCCATCAAAGATTTACTTGAAAAGCGTGGAGAGTTGTACGCTGATCGAACACCGTTTCCGGTCTTTGGGCCTGAAATGTTCGCCTAATCCTGTCCTTCCGCCATAGGCGCTGATCACACTAATATTCCAGAATGGATGTGGATTGGATGTTCCCACTTGCTAGAATGGGAGAATACTGGCACGAAGGTAGAAGGCTATTGGATCGCAGTCTCCGCCCAAGTGCAACAGCCTTACATCGGCATTTGATCGAGGAAAAAACACACACATTTCTTGGCCAGTTACTTGCTACACCGGGGGCCTTCCGCGGACATCTCAGTCTGTTCGTCCCACCGCCACGTCACTCGATAACTGTTGACTCGCGTTGTAGCCTTCAAGGAAAGATTGTCATGCATCTCACCTACGGGTATGACTTGAAAGAGAACGACGATATGCTGGCACCACCAAAGAGGATTGGTGACATCACGAAACAGTTCTTTTTACCTGGAGCAGCATTAGTAAACCATGTCCCATTTCGTGCAGTTCCTTCACCCCCTACTGTCATTTGAGTTCCTCACGGCTTTATTCAGTCCGACACCTCCCTTCGTGGGTTCCTTGGTTCAAGTATGAGCCACTGGCGAGCGAATGTCGGGAGCTGGCACGGAGGATGAGGAACGAACCTATCGACTTCGTGAGGAACTCCATGGTACGAAATGTGTGACACTCCGGCAATTCGTCTCTACTGATGGATTGCTAGCGCAAAGGCACGGCGGTACCATCTCTAGCAACTGAATACCTCCAAGAGGCCGACCTTCTGAGCGGCGCGGACAGTCAATCGAGGGTGCAAGGCATCAAAGATATCCTAGGGTCACTATACCAAGGTAATTGATTCCCTACGTGAGCTACGAATTTCCATAGCGCTTACATCGAGCACCAGCCGGTTCGGAACCAGCACGTGTTCTCCCAATTCCCGTAGCTTGCTTCCTTGCTGAGGCGTGACTTTCAGACTGCTGTTGCTATGTCCTCACTTTTCCTCGCTCTTATCCTTTATCCAGAGGTTCAGAAGCGGGCACAGGCAGAACTTGATTCAGTGATCTCAAGAGATAGGCTCCCAACGTACGATGACAAGCCGCGCCTTCCGTATATAGAGGCAATCAGCAAAGAGTTGACTCGGTGGCATATGGTGACGCCAATGGGTGAGGGTCCCTCGCTCTCATCAATAACACATTGTACTAACATCTAATTGGAGGCATCCCCCACTCGCCAACTGATGACGACTTCTATAAGGGCTACTTTATTCCAAAAGGTTTGTAAGCGTCCTTTGATGTTGTCTGAAGTAATCAATACTTCGTTCTATAGGTGCTGTGGTCATAGCTGACGCATGGTGCGCGACAACCATATAGCACAGCTGCTGTCGAGAAGGTTCTGAGATGGATTGACAGGGCTATTCTGCACGACCCGGAGCTATATCCCGATCCAGAGGCATTTAATCCCGTTCGATTCCTCAACGAGGATGGAACGTTCCGCGACGATCCGATGATCTCGCTGGCCTTTGGTGCAGGCAGACGGATATGCCCAGGCCGCCACTTCGCCGACACGTTACTCTTCGTAGTGACGGCGTCGGTATTGTCTGTGTTTAACGTGTCGAGGGCCAGGGACAAGAACGGGAACGAGATTCCGGTTGCACCGCCTCTCCTCGAGTCGGTCCTACCCGATATTGCCATGTAAGTAAAGCCATGATATGAGCCTGGTACGTTCGTAGCTGATCTGGTGAAATCCGTTGAAAGTTGGTTGCCGGAGTTCGAGTGTTCTATTACGCCAAGAGACAAGGTTGCAGAGGACTTGATAAGGGCGAATGCCTCGGTTTGAACGTCACCAGTGGCGCGCATTCTGTGGGCATCCCTTTTTTGGAACCATGTTTATTCCGGGACAGCACGTACTGTAGTGCAAGACCGGTCGCCGTGAGCCGAGCATTTACAGGGCATTACTAGTTATGATGCGTGACATGGGGAGGCAGTCAACCGAGTCGGGATGGTAAACAATTGCAAGGCCCTTCCAAGGGGAATCTCAGGTATTAGCGTCTGGAAACGTAAAGGTGGTGAGATGGTGGTCCATCTAACAAACGGTGGTCCGTGAGTCAAATAAGAAAAACCCACAGGTTGGGCTGCTGAAGCCGGGCTTCGGGGTGTTAGTAACCGATCATCCAGGGTAAGGGGACTTCTCGCGAAAGTCCTGTCATGGTGCTGACGAGAAGTCGAATTTATTTACACAATGTAGCATACGGCAGCGTAACCAAGAGTGTAACGGCACTTATTGTTCGACAATGAAGCATTAATGAAGCCATGGTTCGGATAAGTCAGACCTGGAGCAAAAGTGGCAATCTGAATATAACCATTTTTGGGTATTGGCAAAACTCAAATCGTAGAATGAGACCCGGACTCAGGGCCAAGTTCGGAACAGAACCACACTACACCACAAGACACCGCGCCCCATATATTTTCACGTAACTTATACATGGTGTACTGTATCATTGGTCAGAAGTCGAGCCAAATTCAAGGGTTTCCATTCTTGAAGCGTCTATTGGTCGGCTGGCTCCTTGACTGACTCTGCTCATAAATACGCATCTTATTGTTCTCATGTAGACACCTGGTCCTTGTCTGGTGGCTTAGTTTCGAATATGCTGATTTCTCTCATCACGGCGATCGACTGCCTTGCTCTCTCTACATTTCTCTACATCCTCTTCGCCTTCCGTGACCACAGAAGGCGAAGGGGCTCCCCGTATCCTCCAGGACCTCCATCTTGGCCTGTCATCGGTAATTTGCTGGATGTCCCAAAGTTCTCTCCCTGGTTATCCTACGCGAATATATCTAAAAAATATGGTAGGATTGAACTTGTGTTTCTTCTCTGAGATAGAGGTTATGCTCATTAGCCTCTAGGCGATATCGTTTGCCTTCACGTTTTTGGCCAAGTAGTCGTCGTCCTGTGTTCGCCGACGTCCATCAAGGACTTGTTCGAAAAGCGTGGAGAGTTGTACGCGGATCGAATACCGTTTGCGATTTTTGGACCTGAGATGTTCGCCTAATCTTCATTCTCTCCTCGCCATAGGCGCTGATCCCACTAATGACTCAGAATGGATGTGTATTGGTTTTTTCCATTTGCCAGAGTGGGAAAATACTGGCGCGAAGGCAGAAAGTTATTAGACCGCAGCCTCCGCCCCGGCGCAACAGCCTCGCATCGGCGTATGATCGAGGAAAAGACACGCGTGTTTCTTGGCCAGTTACTTGCTACCCCCGAACGCCTTCCGCGAACACATAGATCTGTTGGTCCCACTGCCACGTTACCCGATAGCTGTTGACTCGCATTGTAGCCTTCAAGGAAGGATTGTCATGCGCCTCACCTACGGGTATGACTTGAAAGAGAACGACGATATGTTGGTACCACCAAAGAGAGCTATTAAAATCATAACACAGTTCGTTTTACCTGGGGCAGCATTAGTAAATCATCTCCCATTTCGTGCGGTTCCTTCACCCCTACTGTCATTCGAGTTCCTCACGGCTATATTCAGTCCGACACCTCCCTTCGTGGGTTCCTTGGTTCAAGTATGAGCCACTGGCGAGCGAATGTCGGGGGTTGGCACGGAGGATGAAGAACGAGCCTATGGACTTCGTGAGGAACTCTATGGTACGAATTGTATGATATTCTGTTTGCCTCTACTCATAGAACACTAGCGCAAAGGCACGGCGGTGCCATCTCTAGCAACTGAACACCTCCAAGAGGCAGATCTTCTGAGTGGCCTGGAAAATCAACAGAGGATCCAAGGCATAAAGGATCTTCTAGGGTCTTTATTCATAGGTAATTCCCTGCGTTATCTACGAATAAATGTAGCGCTTACGTCGAGCACCAGCTGGTTCAGATACAGTACGTGTTCTCCCTATTCCCGTGGCTCGTTCCCTGGCTGATGCGCGACTTTCAGACCGTTGCTGCCGTGTATTCACTTTTCCTCGCGCTTGTCCTTTATCCAGAGGTACAGAAGCGAGCACAGGCAGAACTTGATTCTGTCATCTCAAGAGATAGGCTCCCAATATACGATGACAAACCGCGTCTTCCATACATAGAAGCGATGACCAAAGAGTTATTGAGGTGGCATATGGTGACGCCACTGGGTGACGGCCCCTCGTTCTCGTCAATAGCGCCGTGTACTGACGTCCAATGGAGCTGCTCCCCACTCGCCAACCGATGACGACTTCTACCGGGGCTACTTTATTCCAAAAGGTTTGTAATCATCTTTCAATGTAGGTTAAAGTAATCAAAGTCCTTCGCTCTGTAGGGGCTGTGGTCATGGCTAACACATGGTGCGCGACAATCATGTGACACAGTTGCTGTCGAGGAGGTTCTGAGATGGGTTGACAGGGCTGTCCTGCACGACCCGGAGCTATATCCCGACCCAGAGGCATTCAATCCCGATCGATTCCTCAACGAGGATGGAACGTTCCGCGACGATCCGATGATCTCGCTGGCGTTTGGTGCAGGCAGGCGGATATGCCCTGCACGTCACTTCGTCGACGTGACGCTCTTCATCGTGACGGCGTCGATATTGTCTGTATTCAACGTGACAAAGGCCAAGGATAAGAACGGGGACGACATTCCGGTCGCGGTGCCTCCCCTCGACTCGGTCGTACCCGATGGAGTTATGTGAGTAAGCCAGTGACATGAGCCTGGGACGTGTGTAGCTGATCTGGTGAAATCGGTCGACAGTTGGGTACCGGAGTTCGAGTGTTGTATTATGCCAAGAGACAAGGTTGCAGAGGACTTGATAAGGGCGAGTGCCCTGGCTTGAACACCACCGATGCCGAGAATTCTGTGGGCATCTATTTTCACACTCTTCCCGTCCTATTGGACCTGTGTTTTGTAACGTAAATTCAGGTGTTGCTGCGTCAAATAGACGCGGGAAGTCACTCGTTACGCACCCGTGCAACTGTCTGCTCACCAATATTCTCCACAAAGTACTCATCAACAGTCGATAGGTAACGGACCAATACTGTATCGTCTTGATTTGTTTAGTTGTCACTAGCGATGTTGAGAATCGAAGCGCTTTCGGGCTTCTATTAGATTCGGTCTCTACCGAACCCGCCTGCACCCTCTTCGTCGACGGCTGGGAACGAGGCTACTACAGCCCACGAATGATTCTGTGTTCGACTTGTGGTTCGAATGCCCGATCTGGCGTGGCTTCGAAATACTCCGAGTCGTGGAGTAGTCAGTATTTCGTTCTGGCCTGAGTGCTAATTAATACGATGTAAAATATGTTTATCAGTCAAACGTGTGGCCTAAAGAAAGCCTGCGTACTTGTACATCTTATCATGATGTTGAATCAGAAGGTGAGCAGAAGATCGCTGAGAACTATCGTTCCCGGTAAATTCGGGCCGGAAGCAGGTGCTCCGCACCCTTTGGCCGCCGCTGTTCACTACTTCTACTTTCGTTTCGTGCACACACCCACGGCGCTACTGCGGACATCAAATGTGGTGAGATCTTCGAATGCTCTGTGGAATATATTTTTTGGCCTGAATGCTCTTCCTATCCTCCATAAAGCAAGCACATCCTGAACGCCCAAGTCTCCATCCGCGCACCATGCTGCAAGCAATGGTACGACTGCTCCGAGTGCCATGCTGAGTCGCAGACTCATCGGCTTGCTCGGACAACGGAAATGGCGTTTATCTGCAAAAAGTGCAAGAAGGCGTTCCGCAAGGATATGACAGCCTACGAAGAGAGCGACGAGTATTGCCCACATTGCGACAACCACTATGTGAGCCTGTCGCACGACATCGCATATATCTCAGTGCTGATTAATGTTTTCCATGGAGGTCATCGACGCGAAGACACCACAGGCTGCCATTGGAATCGAGGGCGAGGATGCACGCATCGATTCGCGGTACGTTGTCTTCCTCTCGTGGTCAAAGTTGTCTGGTCATTTGAATACCTCTTCGCAGGCTTCTGAAGGATGAGAGAGTTAAAAAGGATCCTTCTCGGTCTTTGTACAGCCAAGATCAGTCTGATCGCCTTGGGTAGATCGCCAACTTCGTCGCCATTTGTTGTCCACCACACTTTATACGGAAATACAAGCATTTCAGTCATATATGCGTCCAACCTGCGTTTCCGATCCATGTGCCCTTTGATTTCGCTGGTCGGCGTTCACCTTCAGACGCCCCTATACTCGACGTTCGTTAAAACTCTGTTCTTCTGGTCACATGCTAGCACAACCGTCGTCTTTTGGACACCAGACGTTCGATTCCATATATTGCTTTTGGCTGTTGGACTCCGTTTGACCCGATCTACGGCCACCGTCGTAAGCAGATCAACATGTGATACGCAACGCTCCGCAGATGGTCACATTTACCCCTACGGCATGTTGGTCTTGCCTCCGCCAAGCCGCCTCTCAACATACGCGCCATTGCTTGTATCTATGTACCATCTTGTTCTTCAACTGTGTGCACCATGAATTGCAAATCGGCGATTTAGGGCTTACTGTCGTCCCCCAAAAAATTCTCCCTTTCATTGTTCGATCTCGGAAGCTCGGCATTCACCGTCCGCTTATCCTTATTGATGAAGCCGCCGGTGTCGACGTCATTGGTCTCACTCGTTCCGCCCCCTTGTCCGCCCCTCTCTCTCGACTCGCAGGCTGGGGAGAAATGCAGACTAGAGAGAAGGCTTGGCCATTACCAACTGAAGAAGTGTCTGTCCAGTAGCGTCGAGCAACTAGAAGGAGCACTCTTGCTCTCCTGAATACCCCGATGGACGTAGCCGGCGACAGCAAGTTCTTAAGCCTCTAAAAGGCAGCTGGTTTGGGTCTACATCTGTTAGCCGTCCAAGTACTAATTGGATCGGCGATGATCAGCCAGATGCCTCCTATCTGTAAGCTGACCGACCCAGACCCGCGCATATAGGAGCAAAGCCAAGGACCCGTGATATAAATAACGGGTTGCGGCTTGTTGCAACCCAAACACCCTTTCATCTTGTCTTGCAAACTACGATGGTGAACCCTATAAACGTCAATCCTACCACCGCCGCGCGACGTCTCTCGGTAGGGGCATCTGATTGGTTGTGGGTCGTGACGGGGATCATGGGCGTATCGGCCCTATTTACGCTGGCTTGGGCTAAAGTAGTACGTGTTCACCGCGCATGTGGTCTTGACACATCCTGATGAGGGCCCCTTTTGAAAGCAACCGCACGGAGCACGGGCGTTCCACCATATCGCTCTAGCCATCCTCACAGTGTCCACTATAAGCTATTTTGCTATGGCATCGAACTTGGGACAGACGCCTGTCAGAACTGAATTTAGGAGCGGGCCAACTCGCAGTATCTTTGTCCGTGTCATCCCTCCGGCCTCATCATATTTTATGCTGATCATCAAACTGGCGCAGTATGTACGATATATTCAGTGGTTCATCAACGCCCCCCTTATTCTCCTCTCGTTGCTTCTGGTAACGGGACTTCCATTGTCCGATCTTTTCCTCACGATATTTATGGTCATCGTCACGGTCGTGAGCGGACTCGTCGGTGCGCTCACGCCGACATCATACAAGTGGGGTTTCTATGTTTTCGGTGTTTTGACGCTCGTCTACGTCGTGTGAGTTGCACACCGTATGTATTTTACGTGCGCTGACGCCTGTGCATGACACAGCTTTTCGGTCCTATACAGCGGACTGCGGTCGCGCCGACTTGAAAGCCACAGGGGTCTGTACAGCATCTACGCTGTCTACCTCGTCGCGCTCTGGATGCTGTACCCGATCTGCTGGGCCTTCTCCGAGGGTGCGAACGTGCTCACGGTCGATCACGAGATGATCTTCTACAGCATTCTTGACCTTATTGCTGGTCCATTGTTCCTCTTCTTGTTCCTCGCCTCCCTGCGGAATGTTGAGTACGATGATTTGGGGCTACAATCTGGCAAGGCCTCCGATTACGTGAACGCCCCCCCTCCGACCGAGAAGCCCCGTGAGACTGGTGCCGCGTAAAGAAAAGAAAATAAGGGGATGAGAAATGAATTCGGCGAATGTATTATATGACTCTTTGCTACCAACGATGCCGTCGTTTTATCTTTTAAAACCGATTTGTGCATGAGTAAGGTTCAAGTTATAAGTTCCTGTTTGGTGGACGCTGTCACAACCGCTGCGTAACGATCACGCGTGTCTTCATATCTTTGTGACAACACCATCCCGACGCCCTCGGCCATAGCGCGAAAATAACTCGGTACCTGCCCACAATTGCCATAAAACCTGCACGCGCGTGGAAGATATACGATGAATCTGACATTGTACGCCGTCAATGCATTCATTGTTCTCGATACGGACGGGCATCGCGTTCTTGCCAAATACTACTCGCCAAAGGGACGGATGCAACTAGGGGATCCTGATCCCAACAAGGGCTTACAGACACTGAAGGAGCAGCGGGCGTTCGAGAAGGGTCTGTTCGCCAAGACGAAAAAGCCGGGCGGTGCGTCTTCCATCAGCTCTCGCAGCTGGACTCGTATTTATTCATTTATCTATAGGCGATATCACTCTATACGACGGACATCTGGCGGTGTACAGACACTCGCTGGACCTCATCTTCTACGTCCTCGGGGGGCCGCAGGAGAACGAACTGATGCTGTACTCGGCGCTGTCCGCATTTATGGAGGCGATCAACCTGCTCCTGCGGAACCAGGTCGAAAAGCGGGCAGTACTGGAGAACCTGGACTGCGTCATTCTCTGCCTGGACGAGACGATAGACGATGGGTACGTCCCTTTCCTCAGGGTGAATTAGATGAATAAATAATAAAAAATTACAGGATCATTGTAGAGACGGACTCAACGACCATCGGATCGCGAGTGAGCCGCCCTAGAGCAGACAGCACGGATATTGTGATCAACGAGCAGACGATCCTGAATGCTTACCAAACGGTGAAGGAGAAGATGCAGCAGAGGATTGGACAGCTCTAGTAGTCAGATGATTATTACATAATTGAGTGAGAGTGAGCGAGTGTGCGTGTCTCTTGTACTTGCCCATCAGCCATGTCTGCCCGACGACAGGCGTCCACTACTTCCCTTTCAAAATATGCCAGAGCCGGCTCTCCAGATCCTGCTGCTCGCTCTCTTGACTATTGCAATGCTTTTTGGGGTCCCAGTGATGCTGGCGTCGACGTGTTGTTCGCTAGGATGCGCGGTGCCGCAAGGACCATGGAAGAGCTCCGTAACTTTTGGAAGGAGAGGTGTGTCACTCCCAACCGCGTTACCATTTCTCCCATCCGACTCCCTCTCTTCCTTTGAGGGCTGCCATCGAGGAAGAATACGCGAAACGTCTCGTCAAACTCACCAAAGCGACCTTGGGAAGGGACGAGATAGGGTATGTTCTCTTGGTCCCCTTCCATCCTATCTTCCCTCCTGACGCCGATCCCCCACGTGAAGCGAGTTTCGAAACTCGCTCGACACTCTCCGCCAGGAGACGGACAAGCAGTCCGCCTTTCATCTGCAACTCGCTCAGCAGATTCGCAACGAGCTCGAAAACCCCGTCGCCGCGTTCGTCGCCCGTCAGGCTCAACATCGCAAAGTTTATCAGGCTGCGATCGAGAAACAATTCAAGACAAAGCAGGCGCAGGAGGGCCACGTCAACAAAGCTCGCGAGAAGTACGAACAGGATTGTCTCCGCATCAACGCCTACACCGCGCAGAGCACTCTCGTCCAGGGCAAGGACCTCGAGCGCATTTCCGTCAAACTCGAACGTGCGCAACAGACGGTCCACGCAAACGAACGCGAATTCTCCAACTTTGCTCGCGCGCTACAAGACACCGTTTCCAAATGGGAGCAGGAGTGGAAACAGTTCTGCGACAGCTGCCAAGATCTCGAGGAGGAGCGTATGGAATTCACAAAAGACAACGTCTGGGCCTACGCCAACGCCGTCTCCATCGTTTGCGTTTCTGATGATGAGGTGAATACTTTGCCCTATAAAAGTTCCGGCATCAGTTGACCATCACGAATGATCGTCTCTTAGTCCTGCGAACGTTTGCGTCTAGCCCTCGAATCATTCGAACCAGAAAAGGATCAAGAGAATTTCGTTCGCGATTATGGCACCGGGAGCGCCATGCCGGACCCCCCACAATTCGTCAACTACTCTTCCGCTGAAGGGGCTCCTCTCACCTCGTCAGCTTCAAAAGTCACCAGCCGTCCCGCTCAGTTCGCTCGTGCTACACAACGCATGAACCGACTCCCCACTGCACCTCCTCCGCCCGACGACGAGCAGCCCTTCGTCAACACGGCAGGCGTCGGCGCCGGTAGCCGTGCATCAGGTCCCAACGACCCCGTGCCTGCTCGTGCGACCAACCTCTCAAGGGCAAGCACACGCCGCAATGCCCCACAAACAAATGGTAACGGCAATGCAAATGGCCCGACTAACGGGTTTTCTCCCGGTTCTTCCCCGCCAACCACCGCATCTCGCAATACCGGTAATTTCGCTGCTGCCCAAGCATCAGCGCAGCCGATCAACCCGACTCAGCACGAACTTGTTGTAGGTGACAATACCTACAAGGTCGATCTCTCTAAGGATCAGCAGGGTAATAATCCTCGTGCCGGTGCCGCAGCTTCAAAGGTTGGCGATGAGACAGACCCGATGGTGCAAGCAATGGCCAGTTTGCGAACCGCAGCAGGCGCTAGTGTTGGCCGGAGTGTAACGCGTAAAATTACTCCGGACCCTTCTGGAACAACCAGTGGACCTTCTGTTTCACCTTCGAGAGCACTCGCACCGCCCACTGGTGTCTCCTCTCCGAGCCGGAATGTTGACTACCGCAATTCTGCCGAGATCGTCGTCGGCGCCCACCCCGCTGCACAGCCTCCGCCTGGCTCGCGCTCCACGTCGCCCGCGCCGCCGACCGCCACGTTCATGCAGCCGCCGCCACAGGTACCCGCGCCTGTTGTAGATGCTGTCATCGATTCGTACCACCAAAGCTTCCCAGGAGAGCGCCGTAGCCGGTCCAACAGCCGTCGTGCGAGCTTCAACGCGCCGCAACTGGCACCTGCGCCTTCCCAAGGCCACGGCAGTCATTTGGATCGTCCGGTTAGTCGAGACGGACACGCTGGCGTCGGTGCCAATGGCCGTTCCCGTAGTCCATCCCTCAGTCACCCCGCTTCCCGAAGCGTCTCTCCCGCTCCGCCCGGACCGCCACGCGGTGGCAGTGCCAACCCCGGCAGCGACCAAGGTCCAGGACAGTATCGCGCTACCACACCGAACAGCGTCGGCATTTCTCTTGACCCGCATGGGAACGTCGCGGTGGACTCAATGGCAGATGCGTATCGCCAACAGCAGCAACATCAGGTAGCCCAAGTTAGGCAGGTGCAGCAAGCGCAAGCACCACCGATGCAGCAGCCACCTTCCGCGCCGGTTCAGTATCAGCAGACTTCGTCCCAACCACAGCAGCAGCTGCAGGCACCCGGTGGCGTCGGGGCCAGACCTCCCGCGCAACGTCAACCAAGCATCGGCAATTCATTCGGTGTGCCTGGCCAATGGCAGACTGGCGCCCCTCCGCCTCAACAGCAGTATGTCCCGCCACCACCGGTGCAACAGCAGGTCCCGCAGCACTCGCCGGCGTATGTGCAAGCTCCACATCCATATGCGAACGCGCCTCCATCACAAGTATACCACGCGCCGCAGGTAAGCTACGGCATGCAGCCGCCGCTGCAACAACAACAACAACAACAGCAGCAGCAGCAGCAGCAACAGCAACAGCGGCGCGGAGCAACGGGCTCGGGTGGCGGGGAATACTATGCGCAACAGGGATATGCGCCGCAGCCTCAGCAACAGCCCCCGCAGCAGTATCAACAACATCAACAGCATCAACACCAACACATTCCGTATGGAGCCGGGTACAGATCCGTCAGCCCTGGGCCAATCAACAGGACGCCGTCACCGCAGCCGATGGCGCTCACGCAACCGCAGCCGCAACCAATCGCAGAGCCTCCGACGCAGCAATACACGGAAGACGGGCGGGGTGTGCTCTTCTACGGTGCGTCACTTCTTTCTCCCCCCCTGTTTGAGGTGCTGAAGATGGGAAATGCAGTACGGGCGCTGTACGACTACACCGCTACGATCCCTGAAGAGTTCGACTTCCAGGCGAACGATATCATCGCCGTCACCGCCACGCCCGAAGATGGGTGGTGGAGCGGCGAGCTGCTCGATGAGAATCGGCGCGTAGCGGGTAGGCACATCTTCCCGAGCAACTTTGTGCATCTGTTTTGAATGGTTCCTTCCCCACACACGCTGCTGCCGATGGTCGGGTCGGAGCTGACGGGCATCGGCGTATTTATTTATGCTCCTTTTTTGTTTCTGTCTTTACACCCTTTTTCACTTTCTACCTTCTTTTCTTTTCTTTTCTACCTCCTTTTCTTTTCTTTTCATTCTCACCTCTCAGCCTCTCCCTCTCGGGTTGTGACGTACGTGCTGTGCGAGCAGGTGCCGGGTGCTGGGGGCAGTGGTGATATGAGGTTGTTCGGATGCATACGACAATGGGACGTGATATGATGATGTGATATGATTTTACTGATGCCCCCGAGCCTCGGCCAGTCTGGTGTTGAAGTACAGATTATCGAATCTTCCCCTTCCATTATTATTTATTCGCTTTGCGTTTTGTCGATTGACTTTTGTACATTTTAACCGATGAAAGGAAGCGCTGCACTCTTTATATATAATGGAACGATACGAATATGGTAGTGCAAGTCGTGGTATTTAAAACTCGCATTGATTAGGTGGGGAAGGCACAGGCCAGACCACATAACTTACACAGCAGGCACCGTCTGTTATCAGAAGTTATGAGTGACGTGCTCGGTGTTCTCGGAGACGGAGTACCGTTTACTCGCTCCAGTGGGGTCATCTCGGAACTCGTCATGGACATGTGGTAGTGGACGCGTTCATACAAAAGAAGGCCCTGTATGGCACTGCTAGAAAAACTTTGGAGTGGCAGTCCTTATATTGACGCTATAAAAAATACAAAACTCCCGGATGGCGAGAACGCAAAAAAAAATGAATACTGACGGGACGCCGACTGAGCCGAACGATGCCGGTCAAGCCAAAGTCAAGCCAAGCCACTCGTCCTAATCAAGTCCTCTATCTCTCGGAGTCAAACTGGGGTACTTGACTTGTCAGAGAGACTCGGCTGTAATACCAGAGGGGTTGTTTCAGATAGTACTACTACACTCACATCACAGTCTCGCTCTGGACCGACGAGGCCGCAGCCTGAGCAACAATGCGACGGGAATCTCGTTCCCGTCCTTGTCCTTACCCCCTCGTCACGTTGAACACCGACAACACCGACGCCGTCAGGACGAAGAGCGTCGCGGCGACAAAGTGGCGCCCGGGGCAGATCCGCCTGCCGACGCCAAACGCCAGCTGGATTGCGGGGTCATCACGGAAGGACCTGTCCTCGTTGAGGAAGCGATCGGGCTCGGATGCCTCTGGGTCCGGGTACAGCTCCGGGTTGTGCAGGACGGCCCTATGGCAAAAACCTTGAAGGCATACGACATCGCCTAATAAACATGAACGTTCAGAGGATAAAGACCAGGAGATATCGATGCTACCGTGTATTTAGATGTATTTGCGTAGGCTAACCAGGGAGAGAGCTTTGGGACATCCAGCAGATTCCAGATGACGGGCCAAGATGGAATATGGAAGACCCCTTCGTCTTCTGTGGTCATGAAAGGCGAGGAGGTAAAGTATTGCAGAGAGAGCGAGGGAGTCAATCGCCGTGATGAGAGAGCTGCATCATGAACTAGGTCGCCTGAAAAGGACAGGGGGTCATAGTAGATACGAAAACTACGAGAGCAGGAGCATTTATAGCCGCAATTGCGCCTGTACCACATCGGGTCAGACAGACCCATGTAGCGGTTGTAGTGTAAACCTAATTCCTTTGTTGAGGTAGTGTTTCTCCGTCATTTGATACGAGATTCTAATGACTGACAGACATACGCGACAATTGTAGAGTAGAAAGTGGGTCGTCCCATGGGAATGGCGTAGATGTAAGAGTGCAAATAGGAAGACGATAAGCCGCACGAGTCTCGATGCTTCGGGACGGAGTGCGCACGAGAGCCCGAGAGAGTGGAATCCAACTGCAGGATGCTGCAGTAAGCAGATGCCCTTTACAACACGAGGTCCGAGGCCTGATAAACATAGAGAACTTCCCATGGGGTGCCAGGGAGTGTCAGTGCTAGTCGAGTCGATGGCGCCGCCCTGACAGCGGCTCGTCTTCATTGTTCAAGTTGGTGGTGTGACGCGTCACACGTCACATGTGACGAAAGGGTAGTGGCGCGGGCCACTTCAAGTTTCTGAGTCTGCATGAATGTCCACTCATTAGCGCTTATTACAGCGGTTATTGCCAGTGATTTTCCTCGGCCCACTGGCTCTAACCGTCTAAGATGGCATACTACTGCTAGAAAACCTGCTCCTTGACCGCTCCACGAATATCCGAAGCCACGCCAGGTCAGCTTTATGATAATGGCTATTCGAACCGCAAGTCGTTAAGCTGCTCAAGCATACAAGCACGGAAGTATTCATGGGCTGTAGTAGCTTTGTTCCCAGCCGTTGATTGGGAGGGTGTCGGCAGGTTTGGTAGAGATTATGGCCGAACCTATTAATTTAGTAATAAATGGATCCTCAACGTGTCCTTTTCTTGGAAGGCGCTTTTATTCTCGACACGCTCAGGCTGTACCTTTCCAGTCAAGACTGATCGAGTGCTTATTGCTTGATTGCCTATTGACCATTGACGAGTACATTTCAAGTTGTTACAGCCATAAAGACCGTCTCTGCCGTCTCTGCTAGAACGCCTGACGCAGCACCCCCTAAATTTATGCTACAGAACATAGGTTCAACAGAGTGGGAAAAGGGTAGGAGAATAGATGCCTGCAGGACGTGCGGAGCACATATTCAAGCCAAGGCACTCGCCCTAATCAAGTCCTCTGCGAGCCTATCTCTTGGCGTAATTGAGCACTCGAACTTCGGCGGATAACTTTCAAGGGAGTTCATCAAGTCAGCAACAAACGCACCAGGCTCATGTCATAAAGGGACCTCATTACTCACATGACACCAGCGCCTTTGATCGACTCGGGGGCCGGTAAAGCGACCGGAATCTCCTTCCCGTTCTCGTCGCTGGCCGTCGTCACGTTGAACACGGACAACACAGACGCCGTCACGACGAAGAGTATTGTGTCGACGAAGTGGCGCCCCGGACATATCCGCCTGCCTGCACCAAACGCCAGCGAGATCATCGGATCGTCGCGGAAGGTTCCATCCTTATCGAGGAAACGATCGGGCTTAAACGCCTCTGGGTCTGGATACAGCTCCGGATCGTGCAGAACAGCCCTGTCAATCCGTCTCAGAACTATCTGTAGAGCAACTGTGTCGTATGATTGTTGCGCACCATGCGTTAGCTATGACCACAGCACCTACAGCGGAAAGGACTTTGATTACGACTTCAGCCAACATCGAAAGATGATTACAGACCTTTTGGAATAAAGTGGCCCTTATAGAAGTTATCATCAGTTGGCGCGTGGCGAACACCTCCATGTAGGTGTTAGTACACGTCGCTGTTGACCGGAATGGGGAATCCGCACCCAGTGGCGTCACCATATGCCACCTCAATAATTCTCTGCTCATCGCCTCTATGTATGGAAGACGTGACTTGTCATCGTACGTTGGCAACCTATCTCTTGAGATGACAGAGTCAAGTTCTGCCTGCGCTCGCTTCTGAACCTCTGGATAAAGGACGAGCGCGAGGAAGAGAGAAGACATTGAAGAAACGGTCTGAATGTCGCGCGTCAGCCAAGAAACGAGCCACGGGAATAGGGAGAACACGTACTGTATCTGAACCAGCTGGTGCTCGACGTAAGCGCTACATTTATTCGTAGATAACGCAGGGAATTACCTATGAATAAAGACCCTAGAAGATCCTTTGTGCCTTGGATCCTCTGTTGATTTTCCAGGCCACTCAGAAGATCTGCCTCTTGGAGGTATTCAGTTGCTAGAGATGGCACCGCCGTGCCTTTGCGCTAGTGTTCTATGAGTAGAGGCAAACAGAATATCATACAATTCGTACCATAGAGTTCCTCACGAAGTCCATAGGCTCGTTCTTCATCCTCCGTGCCAACCCCCGACATTCGCTCGCCAGTGGCTCATACTTGAACCAAGGAACCCACGAAGGGAGGTGTCGGACTGAATATAGCCGTAAGGTACTCAAATGACAATAGGGGATGAAGGAACCGCACGAAATGGAAGATGGTTTACCAATGGTGTTGCAGGTAAAATGAACTGTTTTAAGATATCACCAATCCTCTTCGGTGGTACCAATATATCGTCATTCTCTTTTAAGTCATACCCGTAGGTGAGGCGCATGACAAGCTTTCCTTGAAGACTACGACGCGAGTCAACAATTATCGAAAAATGTGGCAGTGGAACCAACAGATTTATGTGTTCGCGGAAGGCATTTGGGGTGGCAAGTAACTGGCCAAGAAACACGCGTGTCTTTTCCTCGATCAAACGCCGATGCAAGGCTGCTGCGCCAGGGCGGAGACCGCGATCTAATAACTTTCTACCTTCACGCCAGTATTTTCCCATTCTGGCAAGGAAAATCGCCCAATCCATACCCATTCTGGGACATCAGTGGAATCAGCACCTATGACGAGGGAAGGATTAATATCAGGCGTACATCTCAAGGATAGGTAACGGTGTTCGATCCGCATACAACTCTCCACGTCTTTCGAGTAAGTCCTTGATGGCTGTCGGCGAACACAGGACGACGACGACTTGGCCTAAAACGTTAATGTACAGGACATCGCCTGATAAACATACAACCCAGGTTCAGAGTGGGAACACAACTGAATTTGAAGGAGAGGTCAGTCCTACCGTATTTCTTAGACATATTTGCATAGGCCAACCAAGGAGAGAGCTTTGGGACATCCAGAAAATTGCCGATAACAGGCCAAGGCGGAGGTCCCGGGGGATATGGGCGACCCCTTCGTCTTCTGTGACCACGAAAGGCAAGGAGGAGGTAAAGTAACGCAGTGAGGGCGAGGGAGTCAATCGCTGTGATGAGAGAGAGCTGCATCATGAAACTGGTCACCTGAAAAACACAGATACGAAAACTACGAGAGCAGGAGCCTTTATAGCCGTACTTGCGCCCGTACTACATTGGGTCCGACAGTCACGTAGAAGCGTGGAGAGAAGCCCCCATAAATAGCTGCTGCGTAATCCTCCGAGTCTTCAAGCTGTTGAGTTAATGAAATATTTCTCTCTCACTTGACACGAGATTAGGAACCGACAGACATGTGCAAGGACATCTGCGACCTCTTGCTGAGATAGGATAGAAACCAAGGGAACACGTAGACGAATAGGAACGCAATAGGGCCTCGATGAGGCAGGCGGCCGGCGTTGACGTTGATGTTGACGTTGGCGCGGGGGTGTCCTTTTTTTTTTTTGGAAGGATAGCAAGTTAACTAGGTTACCCAATCCTACGTAACGCGCTGATGCGAACCTCGGAGGCTCGAAAACGGGGGAAAATGCATTGACGCACATTCAGGTACTGTATGGGTAGTGTAGGACTCAAGTACTTCTGGGTTATTACTCAGTAGAACCTACTACCCACTAAGAAACCACGATTCGATTCATCCAATCTCTTGGGAACCTGAGGTCGCGATCCTTCTGCGATCTTTATGTAATATTTTTCTGCAGCACTTTCGTTGCTGTTGTCTTGTCTTCGGATAAGTAGTCTCCCGTTGAGCCATGATGTTCTCTACTTCTCTTTACGTGTATATCTTCAAGTTACCACGGATGTTTTCTTCCACATATCAAGGTCCAAATCGGGTATGCTGATTCGGAATTGATGATTTTGAGCAGACGCGATGCTCCTGGGCCGTTCCTACCTCCTAACTTACCTTTTGGGGCGTTTCCACGCATAGTGCTCCATCCTATTTTTGTTCGTTTTGTTCGTAGGGACCATGTGGCCATAATTTCATTGCTTTCTCCCACGCTGACTTGACCCTCGTGACCCGGGGTCAGCCTGACTTGTTCAACACCGTGACTGGCTTCCACTGGCTCGTCCATCGAACCAAGCTCTGTCCGTGCTTCCACTGACCCCGCCGTGATACTAGGCCCCAGAAAGGATCGATTATAAACTCCCCACATACTGTGGACGCGACCTCCCCTCTCCGCGTCCCATCACCTTGGATTTATCGTTGTTCCTTTACTGGGCTCTAGTCGCAGGTGTGCGGCGGTGAGTCCTCTGTGGATGACCCACTGCCTCCTGCTGGTGCTCGGCTTTCCCATAACTGCCTCGTTCAGCCGCTGGAATGCCATCAACTTAGGTTTCATACTTCTCTGCGTTCGCTTTCCAAGGTCACCCCGATATACCAGCGCGCCCAATATTGTTAACTGGCTCCCGTAGGTCGAGGCCTATCGATGGTACTCAGTAGGACGAATATCTTGGAATATCAGGTGAGTCATTTCCCACGCGAACATTGAAGCGCAGCACCCCGTATCCCCATACATGCCGTTGGGGTCGAGGATTGGGCCGTACTTCCTTTGTAGTTGTCCGTGGAGCTGCCATAAATAAACCAAGAGGAAGAACCTGTATAACGATAAGTAAGCAAAGCTCCTTGCGTTAGTACAACTTGCACTCACGAGGTATGGTGCTGCCGCATCGCATGGGGATGAGGGAAATTCCTGATCCCCGCTGCCATCGCTCTGCGGCGATGGATAGGAGATAGCATCTGTCACTGCTTTGAACTGCGAGTACGAGAGGTCGTGGCAAATGCAGGTTGAAGACCAACCTGGGGTGAGCGAGTGGCAAGTGCCCAAGTCCTGTGACACAATAAGGTGAGCAACATTATCAGCCGACTACCATTCATTGCGTGCTTACGGGTGGGTCAAAGAGAATTTCGTTCCTATATGCGCTGTCGCTAGCGAGAGGGTGCGGTGCTGGGGGGAGAGCAATCGCCGTTGCATCTGTTGCGGTGAGATCTTCGAGATTGGTTCTGTTTCCGAACATGTTACTGGCCGCGAGGGCGGTAGTGCAGTCGACACTCTGTGACAAACGCTAGTGGGTGGCGTCTCGTATCGTGTGGACAAATGTGCTCACGAATTGAGATCCAGGAGTCGTTATAAGCGTTCCACCCAAGGTAAGGGCCACTGCACCGTGAAATCTCCCTCTTTGACGTTTGTTGGAATGTCTGGCAGGAGGGAGAAGGCGTGGTGTCGGTACCAGCCGAGAAGGCATGGGGATAGTTCATCGTGGTTCGCAGGGTCTGTGTGAGTGATTGTGGGATGTGAACGGCGGATATTTCGAGCGGAATTGCTGAGGAAGTAATTTGTCAATTTTCTGCGATCGCAGAGGCTTTTAGTGAATGGGTTCAGTGAGGAAGAACAGGTCATGATTTTTGACCAGACATGACTTTTACCTGGCCATGCCGGTGTTGTTTTCGGTTTGGTGAGCGTCGCTTTTATAGTGTTGCATGCCGCCCTGTGATGGTTCATTCGGCGTGCTGTGGCCAAGCTACATCGTAGCCATACCCAAGATCTGGGTCCCTCGTTACTAACACGAGTCATAATTGTTGCCTACAGCACCCATTTCACGCCAATAAGGGTCTTTGTACTTCTGAAGGGGCTCAGTCAGGACCTAGCGTCAAGCGACTTGTGATAGGGCGAAGACTTAAAGGGGTTCCCCATGTGGTGCAGCGTTCACCATTCACGCCTGACCGGGGTTGACGGAGCTAGGACTCGTAGTGGCGAAGACCCACATGGACGAGTGGCTCGTGATCATTTCATGTGATCATCTCACTAGCCGATTCCATTACTGTAAGGTGGACGTGATGAACGCCTACCGGTAAATCGCTAGATAGCAAGAGCTCCCGATCCTTCTCGGACGTTGTCCTCGACAATAGTGGAATGAAACCGACTTTTCGTCAAGCCACTCAGAAGCACAGTACATTTCTAAAGTCAGGTGGGACATACGTACAACTATAAAGAGCCAAGAGTCAAGGGATGCAACGTCAAGCTTGATTATCCCTAATCAAATCTTCCGCGACCTTGTCTCTTGGCCTGATGGAACACTCGAACTTCGCCGGGTAGCTGCAAGGGTTCACTAGTAAGGGCCAGGAGATGGCTCGAACAAGGGTCACGCACCATACGACAGCGTTGACCTCGACCATCGGACTGACTGGAATTTCGTAACCATTCTCGTCTTTCGCCTTGGTAACATTGAACACAGAGAGCACAGAGACGGCGATCATGAAAAGTGACATGTCTGCCAAATGACGCGCAGGACAGATCCGCTTGCCACCGCCAAATGCGAGAGAGATCATCGGGTCGTCTCGGAATGTTCCGTCTTCATTCAGAAATCGCTCGGGATTGAATGTTTCCGGATCCGGATAGAGTTCTAGGTTGTGTAGGATCCCCCTAGGAACTTTTCTTGGAAAACTATCAGGTAAGACGGCTCATAGTACACACCACGAATTAACGATCATCATTGAACCTACCAAGCGGACCGTCAGCAATGGTCCACAGCTATTTCAATCTAGTGACGCGGCAAACCTTTTGGAATGAAGAATCCTCGGTAGACACCATCCTCGGTTGATGCATGGGGGAAACCTTGAGAAAACGATGGGATACACTGATTCACCAACATGAGAGGAATTCGTACCCATGGGTGCAACCATTTGCCACCTGAGTAACTCCTTGCAGATTGCCTCAATGTATGGAAGACGTGATCGGTCCTTGAAAGTTGGAAGCCTGTCTCTCGATACGACAGAGTCGATTTGAGCTTGCGCCCGCCTCTGTACCTCTGGATAGAGGGTGAGTGCAACGAAGAGGGAAGTCGTCGTGGATGCGGCCTGATAGCGTGCTCAGTTGTTGAAGGAGACTCGAAGGCTCGAATACGCACTGTGTCCACACCGGCTGATGTTCGCGGTCAGTATCTCGTTCCTTCGTGTTATAGATAGAATGATTCACCTTCATACATAGAACCCAGGACTCGTTTGATGACGTCCTCTTCCAATTGCCGCTCGGGGCCATTCAGACTCTCCACCTCCAGGAGTTGTTCACGGGCCAGCGATAACACTGCCGTTCCATCTCGCTAGGCGGCCATAGTTAAGACGTACTGCACGATATGAATGACCCAAAAACGTCATGACCACTAACCATAGCACTTTTCACGAAATCGATCGGTTCATTCATTGTCCTGTGACCGAGTTCCCTGCCGAGCCGAGCCAGCGACTCATAGCTGAACCAAGGGACCCATGAAGGGATATGTCGCACTGAAGACGGTTGTCAATTCTTCCTGGCAGTGATCACGAAGTGGGGATTCATACGGAGTGGGAAGTGATTTACAAGAGCTGCTCCAGGTAGGACAAAACGACTCAACACGCGAAGCAGTTGCACCGGAGCCTTGATTATTTCGTCGTTCTCCTTTAGGTTGTACCCATACACGAGAGACATGATAAGCTGTCCTTGAGATCTGCGAGACTCTACCATTTCTAGCGAGAAGTATGAACTAATGGAGAGAACCACTGACAAATCAACATGGCCGCGGAAGTCTGCGGGAGCTACCAAGAGTCGACTCAGAAATGCGTGTGTATTTCCCTCTATCCTCCGGTGATATAGAGACATTGCACCAGGACGAAGGATGCGATCCGCGATCTTTCGTCTCTCGCGCCAGTCTTCCCCGTATCTGGTGAAAGCCAAGAGCCAATCTACGCCCATTCTAAAGTGTCAGATGGCGGTCAGCGGGGTGTCACAGAAACGGCAACGAGGCTAACTGGCAGTGAACCTGCGCACATTTCGGGCATCGGCCAGGCAGGACGATCCGAGTAGATATCCCCGCGTTTTTCAAAGAGGTCTTTGACCACGGACAGAGAACAGAGCACCACGACAGACTGTCCAAAAACTTGAAGGTACAGGATGTCGCCTGGTGAGCGTGAGAGCTAGTTTCAGTGAAGGGTGTACACGCATCTCGCAATGACGTCGCACAAACCGTATTTCTTGGACATTTCTGTGTACGCGATCCACGGCAATTGTTTCGGAGAGTCGAGTAAATTCCCGATTATTGGCCATGGTTTTGGACCAGGTGGATAAGGGAGTCCCCTTCTTCTTTTGTAATCGCGGAAGGTGATTAGGAGGAGGAGAAAAAGGGATGCCATGATAATATCTACCGCTACGATGAAGGTGGACGCCATGATGATGGGGTGAGGTGAGGGCAAACCCGTAGTAAGGGCTGACATGCGCAGACATGTATAACAACATATTATACGAGAACTTGAATCTCGGTTCACGTATCGTTCTTCGGCTGATGGCTGGCATGTAACCGCGCATGATACTCGACTTTGAGTGCGACCGTCATCACTGGCAGGCCTTCAATCCATAGATTTCGCTTCGAGGAATTTTCCCTTGCTTTAACGACGTCGGCGAAATCTCGAAAATACGAATTTCAAATATGTCCCAAAGTTCCCAGGTTAGCGATTACAGTAGCGAACCAAGTGCATTTCCGCCTGCAACTCCGCCTGCAGCTCAAAAACCATATGGCGCTTCCCTCATCGTTCTATCTCGATCTACTGTAGTTCAATATTTTTGAGCAGCTGCCTCAGAGCCTGTCTGCACTCGGATCGGCTTGGTTATGGTGGGGGAAGTCGACTATTCAGCCTGCCAGTGGAAGAGGGGAGACGGTGAGACGTTAGACCCGCGATAACACACTGGCGGGCCAACGGTCCAACGGACTGTCTAACTTGAACTTGATGTGATCAATTTTAAGCCAGTCGAACCCCAGTCGAACCATCAGTGCGGTATTCCGCCCCCTCGCATGTCGAGGTATTCGAAACTGACGATAAAAGCGATGCCAAAGCAGAAGCTGTGAAAAGGCGTTCAGAAAGGAAGGTAGAAAGCGGCCACAAAGCGGAAGGCCCCAAACTAAAAGTGGAAGCAGTTAAATATCCCACAAACAGCCACACAAGTGGCCCTTGGACATATTTGAAGATCCTTATCAAAGGGTCTGTTTTCTGATCAAGGGGACAAATGATTGTGTATGTGCTAGTGTCTGGGGGAAGCCAAAATGTGTTCGTGACACCTGTGATCTGTTTTTCCCGTTTCCGTCTCTATGCTGCCAGATCTTGGGTGCTATACAAAGGCTACAGAGTAAGCTTGGTCATAATATGTCCAGTGGACGGACCATCATAGGACGACATGCAGCACTATAAAAGTGACACTCGCGAAACCGAAAACGACACCAGCATGGCGGCGTAAAAGCCATGTCTGGTCACAAGTTACAATTCCAGCGCCTTGTCCAGCGCACTTTGATGTGCAGGGTGCAAAACTACAGTAGCATAAATCACACAGGCAATCGCATACCAAGGAATATGCAAGACCACAAACAGACAAGCATCCCATCTAAAACAAAATAAGTATTATCAGTTGATCTGACTTCCAGACCAGAATGATGCATCTCGTCAAGCGTAGCCTTCCTGTGTGGTGCTGGGCAATTAGTCCGAGTCCGCTCAGGATAATTCCGCGCAATCTCTCCACGCCTAACAGTTCCTCTGCATCGGCATCAACCCGTGGCAATTCGTCTCTAAACGCGCCATTCCTTGCGGCTTTCCCTTGATAGTCTTCGCTACGGACTGACAGGTATTCTACCGTTACCTTATTTTGCATTAAGGATGAGACTAATGGTTTCCGCTGTGCTATATGAGATGGTGTGCAGGCAAATGTGTGGGAGTCGTGCAGTAGCCACTAAACAACATTACTCTCGAGCGGGTGCAGACGGCACTGTTAGGAGATTTGTCGCTAAGCGAGGTATAAATCGGCGCCACGAAGCTGATGTAGTCACGTAGAATTAAAAACTCAAAACTCTGTGGAAGTTTTTAACATCGACAATTAAAATTGCATGTCTTGGAAGTGCGTGGCGTGGGTTCGCTGCTGTCGGCGAGGAGGCGGCTATCACGTGACCCGATTTCCGAATCTGCCCGAATCCGCCAGCCAGTGAACTCCTAACCGCTCTGCAAGACAGACTCGACTATAGATTCGACTATACACAAACGGATCGAACCGCGGGAAGACCATCCATATAAATTCCCTTTTTTAGGAGCTGTCCTACCTCTCGAACCAAGCAAAAAAATCCGTGCTTGTATATTCCAACTCAGACTGCATGCTAAACTTGAAGTGATTTCATCTGTTTCTCGGGCTGGCTATATTATCACTTTGTCCATGGACTCATGTCCGTAGCGAATGGACAGGTGACGAAGTTGGAGTCTATATCCAAGTAATGCTGCAGCTCGGGGGTTTAACGTTTACCCCTTACTATCTCAGGCTCTGACTCCTTTACGGCTCTCCGAATTATTTGTGCAATTAAATAACCACTGGAATCCAAAGGGAACCGTCTACTAGGTAGAGAAAGGGTCACACCGCAATGTGAAGAGACTCTCCCCCTTCACGTTGTGGTGCTAGACCTTTTCTCCATCCTATACAATTTATCCCCCGGATATATGGCCCCTTTCTTTAGTGTCTCGTGCTCCGATACTCGCCGACGCATGTATTCGTATCGTGCCACAGTTGTATCTTGTCTGCATTGCAGAAATGTCCGCTGCACAGCTATTCAGCTCTTGAGGCCCGATGATGAGATACCTCCTGTTTTCGAACCCTCCCACCTATGTTTCCCTGAAGCAGGCATATTCCCCTTACTCCTCTACTCTCCGCGTTCTCAAGCACCTTTTGTACCGAAATAGGCTGTTGTTTTGGAACCTGCCTCTTGCGCGAGAGCCGGGCCCTAGTAGTTGCTCGCGTCTCGAGAACCCCAGCATTCCGGCCGATATTCAGGAATGACACTGGAAAAAAAATTCTTGCCACCGGAATTCACACCCACTTACACCGCCGACATTCTCATTACTCTCGGCTTTCGGGTGTCCTTACTCGCGAGAGGTACCAAACAAGAAAACCTATCCTCGTCATTCCATCGCTGCGTCTCCTTTTCACAAGAGCTCCCCTGTGACTCCCAATCCCTCGCCGCGTCCCTAGGTCTATATAAGAGCAGCACTCTGAACGCACAACTCGTCAATCTACTTCACTACTACCCACCATTATCCTAATACTTTCCTGTCGACAATCCACACCCCATCCACACGACCAACTCACCGAACGACTAAGTTCCCGGTAACGGGACTTAGTTGTTTCAATCAACTTCCCCACCCATCATGCCGTCTTACCCTGCGTCTGCATCCCAATTCCTGGGACAGACCATCGACAGCGGTGCTCTCAGGATTGAGGCCATTTTGGGTGCGGGGGCGTTCGGCGTCGTATACCGCGCCATCGACATTCAGACCGGCGCACTGTATGCCGTCAAACGTGTCGAGAAGGATGGAAACGAGTATTATCAAGCTCGCGAGAGACAGCTCCATTCCCATGTCTCGTCCCACCCCAATGTGCTCACCTTCCATCGTGAGATCCACGAGGGCCGCTACGCCTTCTACGTATACGATCTGTGCGCTGGCGATCTTCACTCGGTCATAAAGGAGGCCATGTTCTTCCGCGAGGATGAACTCATCAAGCGCGTGTTCATCCAAATCATCGATGCGCTGGAGTATTGCCACAAACACGGTGTCTATCACAGGGATCTTAAACCGGAGAACATCCTTGTGTCTGCGCTAGGCGGAGATATGGATGTGTTCGTTGCCGACTTTGGTCTTGCTACCACGAGCAAGATGACGGCGTCGGCATGCGGAACGCCGTGTTTCATGAGCCCAGGTATGTATTCCTCTGCGTTTTCCCACCCCTTCCCAGTTGAACCCCTATTTCAGAGTCACTGGTGGCTCACCACCATTCCTACTCTTCTGTGCAAGGAGACGTTTGGGCACTCGGTTGCATTCTCGCCGAGATGATCGGCAACGTTCGACCCTGGTCTTTGGCCACGCCAGAGGACAGTGATTACAGCCACTACTTAATGGATCGCACGGTCTTGTTCGAGAAGCTGCCAGTCTCCCACACCGCATATCTCCTACTGAGAAAGAACTTCTCCACCAAGCCGGAGCTGCGGCCGTCACTCGCGGCTATCCGCACGGAGGTGCTCGCGATGGACACATTCTTCGTCACGGAGTCAGAGGCGGGAAATTGCGGATGGGGAGATCGGATGGAGAAGCAAAAGTTGCGCAAGTTGCGTGCACGTGGAGTCGTCGCGCCGCCATCTCGTCACTCTTCGGACACGTCGTCGTCCGGATCGTACCACTTCGAGACTTGCAGCTTGGGATAGTCGTTGGAATCACGGTACTCGTGTGGCTCGTCCTCACCGGCGTTCGATTCAAGCTCAGGCGATTCGATCGAGTTACCCGCCACACCTTCTGCTCCAGTGGCAGAGGTCGTACGTACAACGGACAAGGCGAGCGGATTAGTGCTGGTTCCGCGCATAGTCGCGGCTCATTGGCAGACTTGTTGATTGATTTCGACTGTTTACACCTTGACGGACTTTGATTGTAAATGATACGATACGAATGGGCCCTTTGGGATTTCTCTACGATACGCTACGATACTAAGTTATTACCATATTTAATGCCCCTGGACAATTATATTGTTACAAATAGTGATACATAATACGATACTAGCATATCGGGTTCGACTGATGAAACAGGAGGTACATTGTAAGGGCGTCGCAGCCCTTGAGCGCGAATCCACCCATTATCGACCATTTCGGTCTCGCCGGCTCGGCACGTGACTCGACTGCCTATCTCGGATGATCACCAAACCGCCACCAACTCGTGTTCAACGCGCCTTCCCTCCTCGCCTCGTTTCCCCCACTCTTCCGTCCCCCCACCATCTCGTCTCACTCCTCGTCACTCTTTTACTACGGCCTAATATGATTACATTTCCGTCACCGGTCGGCACCCACGAACATCCGCTTTTCCTCAAAAACGACTTCCCGCGCGACGTCGTCAAGGGGCCTGCCTCGGAAAACCTCTCCACCATTCTTCACTCCACCCATCCGTCACCTTTGCTGCCCTCATCACCCCGGGATCTTGGTGCATGTCTACACCCACGACCGTTGAACGGTCCAGAACGGCGCTCTTTACCTCGGGCAAAGAGCGCCTCGTCGACGCCACCCGCGCCGCCTCTTCGACCTCCCTCCTTCAACCAGTTAGACTCCTTGTCGCCATTCTCCTTCCTTGTCACCATTCTCATTCTTTGCTTTACTCCCCCATTTCATCTCGACGCTTGCCCGAGTACAGTACACGCCATCGACGCCACTAGCGCCAGGGACCGTAAAACTTCACCTTAGCCTTACGACCGTCTGTCTGTCCGTCTTTCGTAGTCTCTCGCTATCCCTTGGACTCCTTTACTTTACTTTTCCCCACTTCGACCTACTCTCCCTCACAACTTTCGACTTAGCGTTTGCGACGAAGAGTTCCCTTACTTACAGGTACACGAGGTATATAAGGACTCAGAATCGCGCTCAGTAATAACATCTTTTTCCCCGCGTCTTATTCGATCCTCTTCTCT
Source organism: Lactarius akahatsu (assembly GCA_021524915.1). NCBI lineage: Eukaryota > Fungi > Basidiomycota > Agaricomycetes > Russulales > Russulaceae > Lactarius > Lactarius akahatsu. The sequence continues at coordinate 4,178 of JAKELL010000162.1, read as the reverse complement.
TTTCTCTCGCGTGAACCAGTAACAGTTCGACGGGGCCGGTCTGAATCGAAGACACCCGCTCGACCGTATCGACTCACCGCTTCCTTTTCCCCCATTCTAGTTATTTTCCGCGTCGTCGCTACGTGTGATTCAAGCTTCGCTCGACGTCTTCAGTCTCTCTCTCAGTCTCGGAAATAGTCTCTCTCTCGGCGTCCACGATTTGGGCACTCATTCCAGCAAAGGCTCGGCGACAACTTCCTTCCTTTCCCTTCCTCTGTTTAGTCCCCAACTCGGCCGCACCTTACTCACTCACGCGCTTTCGAGCTCGTACAACATCTGAATCCAAGTACTGTCCGTCAACTTGTCTAGATCCTAAAAGTCTAACTCTCACGCCGAAAGTAGTCAAAAAGAATTGAGACTAGTGCGCCAGCAGTCGTGAAGCAGAAGAGTCTCACCTCCAGGACTACATCCGTGAGATCATTTTCTCTGCCTTTCGCGTTCCGTATGACCGAGTTTCTCGGTCTGTCATAGACATTCCAACGCAAGCGACGGCTGAGCGGTGCCGTTCAACTAAGGGACATGTAGGGTATTGACTTGAAGAAAGTGGTGCGTTATTGGGGCGACGGATGAGCGGAGTGAGGCTGCACGGGCGTAGAGCGCAGAGATGTGAGGGCAGAAGACCTGGGAAACGGACAAATCGTTCAGGGTTAAACAGGACGAGGTTAGACGAAACCTTGTAGAAAGAGAAGACTGCGTAGTCGACGTCACAATCCTGCACATCCATCCGGCGATGCGGGGCATACGCCACGCAGTCGACACTGAACTCTATCCTCCTAACTCCGAGTTCTGCTGCGCGGGATCTCGTTGCAGCAATCACATTCTTGACCGGGATGATAGAGCCAAGGATGTTAGAGCAAGCTGAAAAAGCAACCAGGCGTGTCTTTATCAATGGGAGGAGATCTTGGACATCGTAAGCAAGTGAGTATGGGTTAGACGGGTCAGTGATGCGGGGGTGCCAATGCTTTAAGGTAAGGCCCTTGCGTGCAGCAAGTTTCTTCCACGGGCCGACGTTTGCTAGATAATACAAGCGTTATCCAGGAGAACGTACAGAAGGAAATGAAATATCCGAATACCTTCATGCTCTACCGTCACCAAAATCTCCTCTTCATTCAAAACGTCTCCTTCAATAGAACGTGCGAGATTTTCGAGATTCATAGTTGAGCTCGAGCCCAACACAATCTCGTCTGATGAGGCTTTGAGAAGCTCCGCGGCTGCGACTATGCCCGCGGAAACGCGTCAGTGCTTTCAGCAGAAACGGAGTAGTCGGCACCGAGCTGCGCGTTGGTGTTTATAAGGTAATAAAAAATGCGTTTGGCAACCAGCTCGGTGCATTAGGAGCCTCCTGCATTGTCAGCGAAGACGAAGCCTGAGAGAAGAGAGGGAAAGTGGGCGCGGGCAACGTCTGCAAAGGAAGTCATAGATAATCGTGAGCAGATATCGATGAACGAGGAGTGAGTCAGCCTGGGTAAAATATAAAGCCTGGTAAAATGTCCCAGAAGTGACCATAGATACGCAGAATACGGTCCGAGGCATCCTGCAGTTTCCTCGGATTACGGTCTTGACACACACGCACCGGGTTTTTGGCGCCGGGGGTCGGTGCGGGTGTTGGTTAGTCAGCGTACCTGTCATTCATTCCCTCTGCTTGTCCGCCCTACTACACGCCATCGCACATAGACCAACATGGGATCCAGCACAGGCAAGAGAAGTGAAAGGAGGCTCGCGCCAGTACTCTGTACGCGACATGGCTGCCCATACCAAGCTCAAATTCCGGTGCGTTGTGATCTCTCTCCTCCTCAACCCCTCTCATTCCAGACTCAGACAACCCGGCCAGACCTCCGTGGATGAAGTAAAAGCGTGACCTACGCGCGGACCTCTTCACGGCGGAGGCTCGCGCCAAGATGCGCAAGGCAGCGGGTTTGCCAGTGGAAGACGCCCCAATGGCGCCCGAGGACGAGGAGGCAAAAAAGCGACGGAAAGTCTCACAAGGGCGTTGGAGATGGACAAGGACGAGACAAGGACGAGGGTGATGGCGATGGCGATGGCATCACGATTCGAAGGGGAATGCAAAGTGCGCTATGACGCTATCCTTGCGTGTGTGAACTGACACCCACAAACAGCGGAGACTGGCGGGGAAGAAGAGGCCTGTGGTGATGACGACGAAGAGGATGTTACCGCGGAGCTGCTTCGTGAGCTCGAGAAAATAAAGCGCGAGCGAGCAGCAGAACAGGCACACATTGAACAAGCGGATGTTGAGCCCACCGAGGCTGAGCGGGAGGCACGGATTGCAACTGCCAACCCTTTGCTAAACTTCGCTGCGGCATTGGGTAATGCACTAGGAATAAATACGACGGCGCCCGGCACTTTTGCGGTGAAGCGACGTTGGGACGACGGTCCGTATCCCAGAATTTTTCACGCGGACAGAGATGTCATGGTATTTTTACGTTCCTAGACCTTGTTTTCAAAAATCAGGCAATAGGGGACAAAGATAAACCTCAAGGTCAAATTGTCAATGATCTTCTTCGGACAGAATTCCCCAAATTCACCACCTTCCATCCAGGGTTAATCTTGCACAGGAAGTTCATGTCTCATTTTATCAAGTAGTGCCTATCTCGTCTCTTTCACGTGTATCTGTGTGCTTTGCTTTGTTATGGATGGAATGGCGGGTGTCGGCCGGCTTGTGCCGTATGCCTCCAGCTCTCGTCACGTCTTTTTGGCAACGATCGGGTCAAGTGCAGTTCTGCAGATGTGGAGAGTCAACATTTACTGCTCGGGTCTCCTTTGTCTCCTTTCGCAAGAGAACCCCCTTCATGCATTTACAGCATGTGTTGCCTCAGTCTCGTGACCTGTGGGTGTCGATATGAATACACCGCAACGCACACCCATTACATGAGCTGGTATATACTCGGATTACTACTCGCACCTTCTGGGGTGAAATGACTACATCCTATCCCATTCCCGCCTCGTCTTCAGGGGTTGCTTTGTGGTGCATCATTCTGCAGAACGAGCAAGGCTACATGAACTAACCTCTCCTAGCACCAGCCGACTCGGATGTGACGCAACCACGTTGCTCCACTCCGCTCTGCGACACGACAATAATTCCTGTCAACGTGAGTTACGACCCAGACCCCTCATTCTTTCCAACGCCGAACACGTGGCAGATACTGTCCATTAGGTACAAAGAAGGCTGGTCTGACGTTTCAAAGTGCTCGGCAGGCTACTGCGACCTTTTCTCCAGTGCCAGTGCATACACTCGTTTTGGAATCTAATAACGTGACTTTCTTTGCACCTTCCTTTTTTGGGACTCTGCGGAATAGTCGTGTCGTACCACCTCCTCAGACCCATCATGACGCACTACGAAATCCCCAAGGAGCCTTCACCTGGGGTGAAGGCAGTTCTGCACTACCTCGATCAGCTCAGAGTCCTCAATCTCCACGAGATCGAGAAGCTCTTCACGGACGATTTCGTCCATTCGGCGCGGCCCTTGTCGCTCGGAATTCCCTCCAGGAACAAGCAGGAGAACCTGGCGTTCCTGCAAGGGCTGGCCGATCAGCTAGGAGGACGGCCCGTCGAGGTGAATCATAGCAATCTATGACTTTTCTTCTCAAGATGGCTGAACAAGCTGGACAGATTACCATCTATGACATTATCGAATCGCCAGGGAAGGCTTGGGCACATGTGCGCGAACTTTGCTAAATAAGCGTTGCCAGCAACACGCTTACATATGTTACCATAGATCCTTATGCACAATGAACCTCAGGAGGGCAAGCCGTTCGACCGTCGAGTGTATCTACCAGTTCATATTCGCCGAAGACCTCAGGTTCAAGGCTCTTACCAACTTCGTGGACAGCACAGCCCTTGCGTCCAGGGGCTGAAGGAAACCAATTATGATGTTGGCAATCCAGGAACTATAGTGGAAGTTCATGACGCCGCATACACTTTATTGCTCTGGTACATACGTTCTTGGACTTCTGACACCCTGAGAATTCAGAATTACAAGTGTTCCGATTCTTACAACCGTGTGACTTTGAAAAAAAGAGAGTGAGCCTGATTAACGCCCGGACCATCGGCAAGCCTCCAACATTGTCTTCGCCGAGATCACCTCTGACAGGTGCATCTTTGCTTTCATTTGGATTTCAGGT